>CM077231.1:14143667-14393667 GCA_039654775.1 Spinibarbus caldwelli
TATAGAGAGCAGAGCAGACGACTTCTTGTGCTTTCGAATCGCTCTCGCGGTACTTTGATCATTATTTTAGGCAGTTTAGAAATCCTGAGCAGAACGTGTCCCTGGGAAGTGGCACGTCTGGTCAACTTAGTTTAGGAGATGCAATACTTTTTAATAATGCAATTGTTTTGCGAGCTAATGCAAATTTTCTGTGGGTAATGCAAAAGTTTTGCGAGCGAATGCTGGGTTTATCAGGGTAATGCAAAAGTTTTGCAAGCAAACGCAATGCGTTTGAAGAAAAGCAGTACTTTTTGTCAATGCTAAAGTTTTGCGAGCGCATGGAAATTTTCCCAGGGGAACTCAATAGTTTTGAAAGCTAATGCTAAGTTTGGGGTAATGCAACAGTTTTGCAAGAGAATGCAATGGTTCTTGAGGAAACATAACACTTTTTTGACATATCATAAACATTTCGCAAGAGATTGTTATCAGAGGAACGCAACATTTTTGCAAGAAAACACATTTTTCTCAGGGTTATGCAAAAATGTTAGCAAATTCAACGTTTCTTGAGGAAGAGCAACACTCTTTAAACATAACTCAGAATTTTCGCAAGAGATTGCTAGCTTTTTATGAGGAACGTGACATTTTTGTGAGAGAATGCAAATTTTCTCAGGGTTATACAAAAATTTTCCAAGCAAATGCAGCAGTTCTTGAAGAAACACAATACTTTTTCAAAATAATGCAAATGTTTCATGAAAGATTGCTATGTTTCTCGATATATTTGCAAGAGAACGCAAATTGTCTTGAAACAATGAAAAAGTTTTGCATGCGAATGTAACGTTTCTTGGTTGAACGAAATACTTTTGTGAATATTGCTCTAAAGCATTCTAAAGCATTGAAATATAATTATATATAAGTGCTTTAATTACTGTATATGTAATATATAGGAGTTCTATTCTTTAGAAACTCTAAAGCGATTGAAATATAATTATATATAAGTATAACAAGACGATTAATGTGCTGATAAATTTTGAAAAAAATTAACATTGTATTAACTCTTGAAAATATGTAATTGCTATTAATGAGTACAGTGAGTGCTTCAAGGAGACATTTGTCGAAATGATTTATGTGCCATCCTCTATTTTTATTTATTTATTATTTGTAGTATTTATAATGCTTTTATTATCATAATATTTTATATTGTTTATAATAGATTTGATCTTTTTATTCAGAAGCTGATCTGGTATATTACAGACCTTTCTACCAAATCAATCTGCTATTGATCTTTTTCTTCTTGAGATGATGGTATGGTCCCCAGAGGCTGAACTACAGACCTTAGCGCAGCTGTGATTTATCTCAATTAGGACTCGGCCTCAGCTGGCCTTTGTGTTTTCACTTAAGTGATGTCTGTTCATTATGCACAAGTGAATACAAACCTCTGCTCTGTCGCTCTCACCCCTCTTTCTTTCTTTTGTATGATGCTGTCCTTCAGAGTATTGTGTTTAAGATACACTGGAGGAGATTTACTAATTGTGACTCTTTGTTAAACAGGGGAAAGGCGAAACTTGGTGGCTGGAGGCAAAAAGAAGCCCGGCAGACCCTTTGTTCAGTGAAGACGAACCTTTGGGTCTTCCTGCTTCCGTTAGCAGTTAACTTATGTGCTACGGTCATGACAGAAACCTTAACAAATAAATAGACATTTCTGCAGATATGCTAACTGACTTAAGTGTGTACTTACTGTTGGTGTATACGTATGTGCTATTACATTTTAATGCTGCTATACTGAAATATTGCTGCTGTTATTGTTTTGTGTATTAGACAAGATGTTGCATGTGTTGTGTTTGGAAGATTTAAAAATGTCTTTGTCATATGAAGGGCAAATGTGTTTGTAGAGACAACTTTTCATTAAATATTTGTGGTTATTTTATCTTAATCAGTGCATAGTTTGTATTTTAAAGTAGATATTCTGGAATAAAATGGCCAAACTGATTTGTCTGATGTAAATGTTCACTATCACTATGTCACAATAAATTGCATTACTTTATTACAGTACTATTTAGTTTTTAGCACCTGCATTGACTGCGACGACACCTATTGGTGGATATTCTGCAGGGGTGCATGAGTTACAGCCAATGACACGCCCTCGTATTCCTCCCATGGCAACGCATTCGCTTGTGAGTGTTTTCGTTCAAGGTTGTGCTGCAGAAGGCTCTCTGCATCAATGTAACGACGTGCCACAGAAAGACGCTTTATTACGCAAATTATCTGGAAAATATGTATCAATCCGTGCCGAATGTCGGGAAATGAAGCTGACAAACCTCAAGAGTGCTCTTGAATGCCAAAAGATACGCAGTAAGTGAACCGCTGATGGTTTGCATCTTAAAGTCCTCATTTGTTGTCCACGACATCTGTGTGTTATTCTGAAATATTAAAGATGTAAACATCGCTTTTATGGCGCATAATCATCATGTAATTTTGTGTAAATTCGGCGTCCTAGTGCAGAAATCCTTCTGTTCACCTTAACCTACTTTAGATCTGATCTTGGTGTGTACTAGATTTACATGGATTTTTATATTAAGTCGTTTAGTGGAATAAGCATTTTTACATGTCTCAGTACTCACACCTATTTAGAATGAATTAATAATTTTTCATTCATGCATTCATTAATTTGTTTCTTGAATAGTTTTATAGCAGTCTGCAATCTGCATCCACTGTCATTTGGTAAGCTGTCAATTCAAATGTACTCTATTTTATTTATTTTTTTTTATTTTTATTATTATTATTTTTTTTTTTGATAGAGCTGTAGTAAAACATCTGTAAAAAATAAATATAAAAATTCCTTCATATTAATACAGTACATTGTACCCTATTTTTATTTATTTATTTTTTTAATTAATTAATTGTTTTGTTTTTCCACAGTCATGGAAATATCAGGGAATGAAATTTAGGGTTTTATGAAATGTTTTATAGTTTCATGGAATAGTAAAATCTTATTTTTCAAAACAGTGGAAATGGCTATACACTATTAAAAATAGAGCTTTTTTTAATAGGCTTTGATGTTTCCATGAAGAACCTTTAACATCCATGGAACCTTTCCATTCCACAAAAAGTCTTTATAGTGGAAAAAGGTTCTTTAGTTTCTTTTAATTTTATGAACTGTTCACTGAGAGGTTATTAGGGGAACCAAAATGTTTCTTCTATGGCATCACAGCAAAAAAAAAAAAAAACTTGAAACTTTATTTTTAAGAGTGATAAAGAGATGGCTTGTGCATTATATTCCAAAAAAAATATATATATATATATACTTGTGCATTATATTCCAAAATTATCTTACGCTTTCTTTTGAAAGCGTAAGATAATTTTGTGTGAGGAACAGCCTTAATATGCTTCTCTTTAATAACATTATTTCTGGGCAAATCAGTTGCATTTGGCATATTATTCAAGTTTTCAGCACATAGTTGAGGAAAGTAAGAGATTTTAGCCGGCGCTCCAGATAGCCAAAGTCTAGTGGGGAAAGGGAAAGATTAGGCGACTCAAAATACCGTGGAAAGTTATTTTAAGGACAGGTTCCCCTCCTAACCTCATTTAGAGCAGTACAGCATGTACTTGAGACAAATCTTTACAATTAATAGTGCATTTTCTGATTATGCATTATTTTATACAGATAACTATTTATGTCTATGTTTCTCATTCTTTTCTAGAACATATAGGCATTATTGACTAGAATGTCTCCTTCAAGACTCTACACGGCATCGGTCATGCCTCCTCTGCCTTTAGGCTCTTTCAATGTCTCCAGCAACTTCTGCATGGAAGAGAATATCTCTGAGTGCATTCTATACATCAATCAGGTAGGTGCACTTATTTATTTATTTATTTTTTTTTGCAACTTGTCTTAAATTTGAAGAAGAATTTAGTAGAAGAATCTAAACAAGAACAAACTTGAATCTCGTATTGTTAATGGACTTGCCACTCTTTTTACATTCACAGGAGTTGTCGTCCCTGTGCTTTCCACCAATTTTCCAAAACTCAGACAACATTCGTGATCTGGATGCTGTGGTTGCCCTAAACAACATATATGACTTGCTTCAGCTACACCGCCGAGCTGTTGGAATGATGGAGGAGCTGGAGGTGGAGCAGCTCAAGTCCAGCAGTGACCTCCACTACCAACATCTCACCAACTCCAGGCTAAAGGTTTGGCTTTTTTTTTTTATCACACTTTTTTATTTTATTTTTAATTATTTTACTATGAATTTTCACTGTTTTGTAGGACCAGCTTGAACTTTCGAAAAAGGAAAACATGCGCTTGCATGAGCGAGAGCGTCAGCTGGAAACAAATTTAAAGACTTTGCAAAACTGCCTAAAAGATACAAAAGAAGAGGTATGAAAATGAACGAGAAAGCTGTGATGTCATATACTGTTGTTATGTTGTTTTATCAAATATGATTTTTACTTTAATAGGTGCAAAGGCTGCAGGGTATCATTGCAAGTCGTGCCACACAATACAACCATGACATTAAGAGAAGAGAAAGGGAGCACAACAGAGTAAAGGAGCGCCTCAATCAACTACTCATTGCCAAAAAGGAAAATAAACAAGGTAATATGTATTACTTAAAGAGGTCATGACATGAGAAATCAACGAATGAGGAGCATCGACGAATAGTCATCATCTCACCACAAGCCCCGCTCACTGGCATTCAGTCGCTTAACGTCTTGACACTTGATTACACTGAATGCAAGTGTCATGTTGCATCACATCGTGTCGCGTCAAAAGCAAATAGAAATTACAATCACTGCTGCAATCTTGTCTACACTGGATTCAGTATGCAGATGCACGTTCGATTTCTGGGGTCTAATCAATTTTCCACATATTTATTTGTTTTTTTTGTGCACAAAACTTTATTAACATTATAATTAAACCTCAAGGAGCATAAAATAACAAATCCATGTCATGACCCCTTTAAATACACTGAACAAAATTATAAACGCAACACTTTTGTTTTTGCCCCCAATTTTCATGAGCTGAACTCAAAGATCTAAGACTTTTTCTGTGTACACAAAAGCCCTATTTCTCTCAAATATTGCTCACAAATCTGTCTAAATCTGTGTTAGTGAGCACTTCTCCTTTGCCGAGATAATCCATCCACTTCACAGGTGTGGCATATCAAAAGTGTTGCGTTTATAATTTTGTTCAGTGTATATCTCCTAATAGAATAACATACTGAATATACTGTGTTATTGGCATCTGTAAGACTTCTTATACAGTAAAATAGTAATATTGTGAAAAAAAAATACAATTTAAAATAAATCTTCTATTTTAATATATTTTAAAATGTAATTTATTGTTGTGATGGGAACGCGGAATTTTCTGCATCAGGCTTCAGTGTCACATGATCCTTCAGAAATCATTCTAATATCATTCTAATAATAATACATTTTGTCTTTGGACTTTGATAATTAATTATAAAGTTCACAGGAATAGCATTTATGTGAATTTTTTGTAACAAAGTCTTTTGCATCTCATTTAATCAGATGAATGCATCTGTTCTGAATGACAGTGTTTATGCTGATATACACTCAAAACCAGTGAAGTTCACTCACGACTTTATTTGCGTAAAGAAACAATTCACCCAAAAATGAAAATTTGTAATTATTTAGTAACCCTAATGTCATTTCAAAATCTTTTGAAAATAATTTCTGCTTTGTGTCAGGAATGGAAGTTTTGAATTATGTTGGAAGGTCGGATGGTAGGAGATGTCTTTGGAAAACTGAAAAAACTGAATCCAGGTAAAATACATAATCATTTTGGTTGTTTGTTGGTGTTTTAATGATTATATTTATAGTTCCCCTTCACTATAACATCATATGACAACTTTAGACATTTTTTTTTTTTTTTTTAGACATGAGGGAGATATGTACAAAACTCTTCTCAATGAATTTGATAACCGTCAGAGGGAGCTAATGGTGGAAAACATAGAGCTGAAGAAGGTGCTTCAGCAAATGAAACGAGAAATGGTGGGGGTTTTAAATTCAAAGAAGATGAACCAAAAGGAAGAGAAGCAAAGCAATGATATGGATCAGGTACAGTATAAACTGTCATGTCCATAACAACAATTTTACACTAAACACTTCATGATACAGCTCATAATTGTTTGTGTTTGCTAATGGTATTTTGAAAAAAAAAAAAAAAAAATCATATTTCAGTCAACTCTGCAGACAAATTCTGATGACGATGAACTTTTGAAAGGACCTCCTGAGATGTCATGTGATCATGCTCGGGAGAAACTCACCAACAGCATTCGTCAGCAGTGGAGGAAACTCAAGCACCATGTTGAGAGATTAGACAGCCAAGGTAGAGGATACCATTCACAGCCTTTTAAGGCAAACAGAATTTAATCTCACCTTTTTGTTCATCACCATCTTTTTCTTTATTTCTTGAGCAGCCTTATCACCAAATGCACAGAACATTACACATTAGACACACAAACCTATTGTAAAAATAAAAATACAGTGAAAGGTGTTGTATTTTGTGTTGAAGCATCCATGGTGCAAGATGGAGACAGTGAAGAGATGATCTCCAAACAACTCCATGAAGAGGAGATGGAGAGGCTCAAACTAGAAATCCAGCAGTGCAAAGAGTTTATTCAGACTCAACAGCAACTTCTCCAAGTAAGCAGAGGCACAGTTTCCTTAAGTCAGTGTCATTGATGCTTAAAGGGATGGTTCACCCAAAAATGAAAATTCAGTCATTAATTACTCACCCAAACCCGTAAGTCCTCCGTTCATCTTCGGAACACAAATTAAGATATTTTTGATGAAATCCGAGAGCTCTCTGAGGGTACTACCATAGTGGTTCAACCGTAATTTTATGAAGCTACGAAAATACTTTTTATGCGCAAAGAAAACAAAAATAATGACTTTATTTAACGATTTCTTCTCTTATGGGGCAGTCTGCCGCCATTATCGAGAGTACCATGACGCATGCATGTGATACTGCTGACATAGAACACACCAGGGGCATTTCCTCTGAGGAGGAAAGGGAGGTAGTGTCATCTCAAAAAAAAAAAAAAATGGGTGAGAAAATAAATATTACAAAAATTTAACAACGCAAATTTGACTAAATATCGTTAATAATCGTTTTTGGAAAGTAACAGTGTACAACAGCAACACCCACAGGTAAAGTTACAGCGGAGGCTTGCCTCCCATCGTCCCGTTGACTTACTACAGAGACCCCATAGCGTGGCATGGGTTTAGTGGGGGGTAATTGAGAGTGAATGGGGGAAAGTCAAGTGAGAGTAGGCAATGCCTCCATCACGCTATAATTGGATATGGAAAAAAATGATGGTATAATTGACTAAATGTAAAGTAAGTGAACTATTCACTCACTTAGATATCACTGCTTTGTCATGTCAAAATAAAACTTGAAATGGCCTGAAAACGTGATGACTGTGTCAGTTAGTGAGTATTCAGCTTGATGAAATGAAAGATTTATCTTTGTGTCTGTGACAGTGTTTACAGGGCTTTTATGACAATGACCCAAAAATAAGTTGACTATTAAAAAGAACAGCTGAACATCAGTTCACAAATAAAAAATGGAGTGTCTATTTACACTAAATGCAAATAGCCTGCCTTGTTGGCAGAGGCTGTTTACACTAACTCTGTCCACCAACGTAAGATTACTACAAAAGAGGTTAGTTTAGTAACAGCTTCAGTGGTGTAGATGGTAAAGCACGTGCTGAAGTCATTTTTGACGCGATCGACCCAGGTTCGATTCCACTTTTTGACTAACTTTTTTTCTCTGTTTTCAAATTTCATATCACATTGGGTAGGTGTAGGGACGACTTATATTGTCCCAATACGGTGGCATCCATTTAATAATTTGAATTAAAATTATAATTTACACTCAATACGTTATTATTGCATACTGTTTTATAATGTACTACAATACAAAGGTGCAGACAATTGCCACTATTTAAAGCTGCAGTCTGTAACTTTTTTTTGGTTAAAAATGATCTGAAATCAATATTTGAGCAAGTACATAACAACCCAGCAAACATGCCCCTTTGGGGCCCACTAGGGGCAGAAAATCTTCCCCACACGGTCAGCCCACTTTGGGCCCCAATACCGGCGTGAAATTCCCCACACTATGGGGCCCGAGTGGGACAGCCCAAAGTGTGGGCTGAGTGTGAGCTGGCCCACACAAATCAGAGTGGGCCCCTAATGGGGCCAATTGTGGGCCCATAACATGCCCACAGGTATGTCCACACTGTGGGCTGGGTGTGGGCACAGTGGGGCAAGTGTGGGTACACATGTTGAAAGTAGAAGTAATAAATTAAGAGTCATAAATTTCGAATACTTTCATTTATTCATGGCCATATAAAAAAAAAAAAAATACAGAAATTACACCGTTCAAAAGTTTAGGATCGGTAAGATTTGTAAATGTTTTTGAAAGAAGTCTCTTATGCTCACCGAAACTACATTTATTTGATCAGAAATACAGGTAAAACAGTAACATTATGAAATTTTAAAATTAATTGTTTTAATATATTTAAAAAAAATTGTTTTCCTATTATGTTTAATTTGAATTTTCAGCAGCCATTACTCCAGTCTTCTATGTCTTACAATCCAACAGAAATGATTAAAATATGCTGTTTTGGTGCTCAAGAAACATTTCTTATCATCAGCAGTATCGAAAACAGTTGTGCTGCTTCATTTGTGGAAACAGTGATTTATTTTTTTCAGGATACTTTGAATAGAGCTTTTAAAAGAGCAGCATTTTGTTTGAAATAGGATTTTTGTGCAACAATGCAAAAGTTTTTACTGCCGCTTTTTATCAATTTAACACGTCTTTGCTGAATACAAATAATTTCTTAAAGAAAAAAAAAACTTTCTATATTGAATATATTGAATAGTTTTATAAAACAGAACAATGACCAATTATAACTACATCAGAACATTAAGTAGATATTATAGATAATTATAGATAAATCTCCTAAGGGTCACCAGTAGAGCTCTGCCTGATCTCTGATCTTCTGGTTCTTCTGCTCCTTCCACCGCCCAAGTCTGGCTGCTTTTTGTTCCAGCATCTACGTGAGAAAGAAAACAACAATTAAAATGTAAATATGTATATTAACCCCCCCTCCCCTCAAAACAAAACTAGAGCTAACCCAAGAGCAAAGCTTATGCTCGTGTTTTCCTGACTGTTAGAGAATTTCTACCTCAGGAAGTCTGCCAGGGCACTAATATTTTTTTGTGGAACTTTTTTTAATGCTAAAAATAAATGTATGCTTTATTGATGGCAGAGATACACAGAGAGAGACAAGAAGTGCAAATGAACTCCATGACTAAATGAGACAATGAGAGAGCAGTGGTTGATTGAGATTGAGAGTGAGATTAAGGGAAAACAGTGAATGAAAGACTAAAATAATTAATATACAACATTTTCAAATTTCTGTTCTAAACACCTGTTGACTTAGTTGTTGTAGGCAAATGTAACGTATCCAATATATGTGTGTTGTTCATTTTGTCCCACTTCAGCAACATTAGGCATTATTGAGTACATAATTAAAGATGGTGTTAACACAAGGTTAAGTTATATTCTGGCAATATAACCACTTTTATTGTATAAACTTGCGTTAAGGTGTTGGTTCGGTTTGAGACTATGTCCCAAGAGGATGTCTGAGTCACAGATGAAAATGGCTTATTATTGTAATACAGTAAGCAAGTAATACAGGTTTGAAACAACAAGAGAGTGAGTAAATGATGACAGAACTTTAATTTTTGGAAAACGGTCCCTTTAAGAAATTACTAATGATTTTAATTTGATGCATGAATATGCAGCTTTAAATAAATTTAAATGTACTTACATGACAAAAGATGCAGCAGCCTGTTCCTGGTGGCTCTTTATCTGCAGCTGACGCAAACCATATGGAGAAAAAGAGGAAAAATCAATGAATATCAGTGAAATATTTCATATATCAATACAAATTAAAATGTATTTTTGTTTTGACACCTTTGAGAAGAGATTCAGGATGACTGCTAGGTTGATCACTTACAACAGTGGTGTCCTGGAGGACTAACATGCTGCAGAGTTTATCTCCAGCCTGTCCACATGCCTGCCTGATAGTTTGTGGTAATCCTGAAGACCTTGATCAGCTGCTTCAGCAGTACAGGATTGGGACTGGAGCTAAAAACTGCAATCAGGACTAGATGGCAATCAATACTCAAAAGAGAGAAGACAAATATTATGTTAATGGTTTAAAACTAAAATTGAAAAAAAAAATTAATATATGGTATAATATCTGAGAATGGAAAAGGGAGAAAAAAGAAAAAAATGTATCAGTCAAATATTACATAGGTTTGTATGAATGAACGTGCTGATTAACTGTACAGTCAAGAGAAATGATAATTACACGAATAAGTTACCTTAATATTATTTCCTGGATTAAATTTTTACTTTCTGTATATATTTTCAGAATTAATTGTTTAATTATTGATGGCTGATTATAGGGTTGGGCCGATAGACGATGCCATCGTCCATCGCCAATGGCTGACAGACATCACGATGTTGAGCCGTTATCGTGATTCCTTCTCCCCCACCCCCTCTTCCACAATCCGCCGCACCCCAATTCCGTGTTCGGAAAGGATATTAAGTGTACTACGGAACCCCTGAAGAGAATAAATAGCCTACAAAATGGGAGGATAAAAAAATATATATTTCAGTTAGGGCTGTCAATCGATTAAATTTTTAAAATCGTGATTAATCGCATGATTGTCATGAGTTAACTCGTGATTAATCGCAACTTAATCGCACTTTTTTTTTTCTAAATGTACCTTAAATTAATACTTTTCAAGTTTTTAATAATCTAATCAACATGGGCATGGACAAATATGGATGCTTTATGCAAATGTATGTTTATTATTATTGAAACCATAGTCAACATAGAGCATGAAGAGTAGACATGTTTCAAAGGTCATAGATGTTTTTCAAAGAACATGTTCATGTCTATTAGACACATGAGAAAAGAAATTCCAGTTTCCCATTACTTCTCTTTCTTTGCACTGAGCAATTTACTTACACAAACCTGTTTACATTTTTGCACAACAGGGCAGCTCACTTCTTCTTAAAATGCAAAATGTACATTGTACATACAGTGTACATTTATTATTTAAGTTTGTTTGCCTCTCTGTGCCCACATACTGTATTTTGATGCAGCTAAATTCTCAATAAAACTGTTTTCATTGGTATATTTTACGGTTTCTGTTGTCAGACAACGGAATGAATATGAAATAGTGACTGAAACGCAACCCATTAAGACATAACCAGCTCTCCATTCCAAGATGTTAATCTGCACAAAAATCCTGTTAATCGAGCTGCCGTCTGATGAAATCAAATACACATAAGATAATGACAATAGCTGTGCTGTGATTTCGGCTATGCTTGCATGTAAAATTAGAGAAGCAACATAATATCTGTGTTTAACTGAAAGTGCAGCTCCTCTCCACTGCGCGCTGAACAGAGCAGACACACAGAGAGAGACCTCGCGCTCGCGTGGCAGTACCGGCGAGTCTCAAAAACTAGCCTAAATAAGGTTTGGGCAAACCCTAAAAATTTGACGCTAGGCACTTTTTTGAAGAGGAGGGATAAAAAGTTGCTAAACGGGACTGCAAATTTGCTAAGTTAGCAACACTGTGCATCTCCATTTCTCCAACTACGGACTAGGCCACGGGTCAAACAGAAAATGCGCACTGCGTTAATCGTGCATTAATAGAATTAGTGCCGTTAAAATGAATTTGCGTTAACTCGTTATTAACGCGTTAACTTTGACAGCACTAATTTCAATACTTTTTTCTTGCAATTAAATCGTTGGGTAATTATACTGTATATAAATTGTGGACATCAGGTAGCCGCTACTAATATGCAGGGCATTGAAACTGCTTTCGAATGTGCGCTCTCATTTCATTTTCACTTTCGAGATTCGCGATCACATGCAGTACTTACCACACATTTTACAAGATTCGATTTTTGTCAGTGGTGCTCAGTATCTGCAAATCATTCGCCATTGTCCTATCAGTCATTTCTCCTTACTCTGTGTATGTGGTAAATGTGGTAAGTAACTTTCATGTGCTGTAATTTAAGGGGCAACCGCTAGCTAGCGGCTAATGTCCCTTTAGTGACTCCGTAGAATGCGTTATTTGTTTTCCGTGCCTTTCTGCATACGGATTCACGCTTTGGGCACAACCCTAACCCGGCCCTCCAATGTCATCGTCCATCACGATGTTTCACTGTAGACGTCGTCCTATGCCAATTTGGTAGACATCGCCCAACCCTAGCTGATTACATTTGACAGTGACCATCTTTATGGGTACATACAGTAAGTTACGCTAACGTCTCTCTCTCTCTTTCTCTGTGCTCACGCCAGCTTGTGTGCGAGTTTACCGATGTCTATCAGTTATGAACAGCCATACATTAATGGTATATCTGTAACAAGATTTAATAAGCGTGTGTAGCCTTGGTATTGTATTATGTTATATAAATCCTCGTTTATGTTGCTATTTAGGAGTCTATAACATAGACGTTATACGGACATAACTCCATTATGTATTGCTCGCTGTTATTAAATAATCAAAACAACAGCAAAACAACAAAGGAAAAACAACAATAAACCAAATTAACGCCAAAATGGACGTAAAATAATTTAATTTAATGAATTCATGTGCAATTTTAAAGGATATATTACCTCAGAAAACGATCTGAATGGGCTATTATACGGCCGTTATAACCGTTGGTCATTTAAGAACGCCACAAGCAACACTCATAAACAAAGTAACCACTAAAATATCTGTAATTTAATTCCTATTAATTAATTCACAACCATTTTGACGAATTTTAAAAATGTTTAATAGAAAATTCAGAAATTAACTAAGAAATTTAAAAATCTTACCTGGTTCAGGAGCTGGGCGGTATCAGTTGAAGCCGGAATTACAGCTCATTAACGATGCAGAGTTCCAGCAGTTCCAGCTCTCATTGGCTAGAATTAATCACGTGCTGAAGAGCTGACGAGAGCTGAAGAGCATTTAATGTATTATTAAATATTACTTTTTCCTTTTTTCCTTTTAGAAATATTTAATAAATTATTACATCACTAATCAATACCAGCAATTGTCACGCCCATGGACTGTCAGTGTGTTTGTTTTCCTCCCCATGTGCTCCCATTGACCTAGTTTCTCCCCTGTCTAATTAGTCATTCCATTCACCTGTGTTTCCCCAATTACCTCGTTGATGTATTTATAGTGTGGTCTGCCCCTTGCTTTACTTGTCTGGTGTTAAACGTCTTTGTGCTACGTGTGTGTCTCCTGCCTGCCCTGTGATTCCCTTGTTTGGAATATTAAATATTGTTGTTTGAGAATTCTCCTACGTCTCCGTACTCCTTTGTTCCTGCACAGTAGTGATCGTGACAGAACACCAGACCGAACAAAGAAAAAGTTTATCAGCATGTTTTACCCTCCGTTTGTTATCCGTTTTCCGTACAGTGTTTTTTTCCCCGTCGTTCCCTTATGGATGCCTTCACCTGCCCCGAATACCTCCTCCTCCTGCTGGAGCAGGGGGGGAAGATTGCTCGAGGACCATGCCAGACTGTTCCTGGCCCTCGCTTATCTGACCAGCTATCCGGACGACACGCTCTGCGCGTTCTATGACGCCAGCTTGAACCCCACGTGCAGAGCGCCGTCGTCCGAAGATGGTCCTCGAGCGGATTTTGCTGCCTTCGTGGAGTGGACACTGGCAAGAAACGGATCTCCGTTCACCGTCTGTCCAATGGATGATCTTGCCAGTTCCACTCCCGACCCAGAGCCCAGCCCACCATCTCCCCATGGTGTAGAGCATAAGCCCGAGCCCACCGATGATGGAGAGCCGGAGCCCGTCATGACCGAGGAGCCATTGCACCTAGAGTGACAGAGCTGAGGATTGCCGCGGAGTCAGAGCTGCGTGTGATGTCAGACCAGGTGCGAGAGCCGGCTACCACGCCCACCTTGAGGGAAAGAACCGTGGCCAGTGAGATCGCAGAGAGGGGCTCCGCCCACTGCACCAGGGTTGAGGGTGAGCTATTAATGAATCTGGGTGAATGGAAAGCGGAGGGAGACCATATAGACTTGTATGCCAACCTGTCCCCTCTCCTCCCTCCTTCGTCGGAGCACTCTGTCACTCCTGTCCCCATGTTCAGCCCAGAGAGGGCTCTTGTTCCCATGTCTGGCCCAGGGAGGGCCTCAGATCCCGAGTCTAGCCCAAGGAGGGCTCCTGTTTCCATGTCCCACCCAGAGAGGGCTTCAGTTCCCATGTTAAGCCAAGAGAGGGCTCCCACTCCTGAGTTTAGCCCAGAGAGGGCTCCTTTCCCTCCGTCCAGCCCAGAGAGGGCTCCTGTTTCCACGTCCAGCCCAGAGAGGGCTCCCGTTCCTGAGTTTAGCCCAGAGAGGGCTCCTGTTTCCACGTCCTGCTCAGAGAGAGACTCTGTTCCTGAGTGCAGCCCTTTCATTCCACTGTCAGTCGCACTCCCCATGCTGGGAGTCGCAATTTGGTGTGTGTGGGCAGCGCACACCAGCCCTGAAAGCCCGAAGGCTCAAAAATGCCCACCCACCCACCCGCTCCTGCCTCCTCCACCACTGTCTTTTGCCAGTCCCTCTACTTTCCCTCAGCCCTCCATCAGTACGGTGCGAGCCCCGTGGGTCTGCCAGTCTCCATCGTCACCACGGCTGGAGAATCCTTTGCCTCCGCCTCCAGCCTCGGTCCCGGACTCCACCTCAGCTCGTCGACCCAGCGGCTCCACCATGGCTCCTAGCTCCCTCCTCTCCACTGTGGCCCATCAGTCCACTGGCTCCTCGCCTCCGTATCGGTCACCTGAGCCATCTGCTCCGCCTTGGCCCTCCGGATCCTCCCCGTCGCCCTGGCTCATTGGCTCTCTGTCTCCGCCTCGGGCTCCTCCATCACCTGCACCGCCGCCGTTGGTCAGCCCCCTGGAGTCGTCAGCCCTTCCTCCTCCATGGCTCCTCCCACCGTCGGCTCCACCGTGGGTTGTCATCATGGCTGTGGCCTGGGTCCCACCTGGCTCCTCCTGCTCCAAGTCCCTCCTGTCGTCTCCCTGGCTTCTCCCTCCGTCGTCTCCACCCTGGACTCTGTTCATCGTCCTGCTCCCGGGTATCCGTCCTCCTCCCAAGTTCCCACACATCACTCCCTATGTTTTTCCTATGGCGCGAGGATGCGGCTTCCGGGAGTGGGGTGATATGTCACGCCAATGGACTATCAGTGTGTTTGTTTTCTTCCCCATGTGCTCCCATTGACCTAGTTTCTCCCCTGTCTAATTAGTCATTCCATTCACCTGTGTTTTCCTAATTACCTCGTTGAGTTGTGTATTTATAGTGTGGTCTGCCCCTTGCTTTCTGTCCGGTGTTAAACGTCTTTGTGCTACGTGTGTGTGTCCTGCCTGCCCTGTGATTCCCCGTTTTGGAATATTAAATACTGTTGTTTGAGAATTCTCCTACGTCTCCGCGCTCCTTCGTTCCTGCACAGTAGCGATCGTGACAGAATAACAATGAATAAATTAACAAATCAATGGTCTGTTTATTCACATGGTTGTATTTTGTCAAATAAATTAATATTATTTAATAATTGCCTACAATATATTTATATACAAATATAAGTACATTGTATTACAACAAAAACAATGTATACTATTATAATTTATGTATATTACATCATTTAAATGCATTGACAAATAACACAAAATTATTAAAACAAAATTTGCACTGCAAAAAGCAGCAGTTATACCTTTTAATGATGACAACCATGTAATTAGCTTGTCATGTGGTAAGAAAAAAGTTTGCACACTAGTGTTCCAATAAGCCACTTTGAAACTCTCCTGTTATTTTATTTATTTAATTTTTTTTTAATATACGTTATGAGCAGAACTGTGATATTTCAAACACACTGAAATACTTTAGATGCAGAGCGAAGGCGGAGCTGTGTTTCTGATATCAGTGAGTGCGGAGTGGAGCAGGAGTGGGAAATGGTGAACCCGGAGCGGAGCTGGAGCGGAGTGATTATTAAATGCTCGGAGGGGAAATTGTTCGCGCTCCACTCCGCTCACATACTCTGCCGGACACCGCCGCACAAATGTGGCTTTTTGTTAATGACTGTCTAGTCTCAGCCTCAGACATCACGCCCACGGAACGTTGGCTAAACGTCTGATGCATATGGCAAACAAAAGTGGAAACACTTCAGGAGTGTCGAAGTCGTCGTCGGATTGGTTGAATTATACAGGATTTCCGGGAGACATGTGTGTCACGTTCTTTAATGTTCCGCCTGGAAACAAAGATGCTGTGACGCCAAACCCCCTCACGAAAGAAGAAAGCCGTCGTGTTTACAACTGTGACGACAAATGCTTATCAGGATCAAATAAACGCTGGATTTTCAAAAGTATGTGAAATATTTAAAGTTTGCAGCATAGAATCTTTAAAATATGTCCGAGAGTTTTACACACCGGTCTGTTATTGTGGTGACATTTCCACGCCCCGAAACGTGACACTGAACGAAACTAACTGTGATTGGTTGTTTGACATGTCGGTCAAATGGCCTCAAGGGCGGGCCTTGGCCAATGAAAGCTACCATAGATTCCAGACCTTCAGCCATCAGTCTGAAGGACTGGCTACACGAGACTAATGACTGTCCTACTACAGGATTTAACATGGAGTAACAGCTCACTACCAGCTACAAAATACACTGTAACAGTTTGTGACAGGCAATTCTAGTTGCATTTTTCATCAATTAATTTCTTAAATTATCTTTTGATTATGTTCTGGCCCGCCATCTAGTGGCGGAAAATTTATTTTTGGCCCAATGCTAAACTTGCCGACCCCTGCACTATACTCAGTCACGCAATACTGATGTTGTTAACATTAACAATTTGAGATTAAAGTATAACAATAATAATAATTTGCACGGTTTGATTATTTTCACGGTTTGATTATAAATATCCGTCCACATGAAAACGACAAAGCATGCTATGAAGCACTGTCAAGAGCATGCCAAACCAACAGGTGGCAATATAATCTCAATCTTAAAGCCATGTTGGCCAATCAGAAGCCTGAAAAAGTTTCCAGTAGGTGGAGATAACAGCGCATGCTCCGACATCACAATGGCTGCATTCGAAAACTGAAAAATGCTGCCTTCGGGGGACGCATTCCAAGGTAGGAAGGCATCAAGGCACATCAATAATATCTTTAAAGATATTATTATTTTGGATATTTTGCATTCGAATAAATCTTACCTGGTTCAGGAGCTGGGCGGTATCAGTTGAAGCCGGAATTACAGCTCATTAACGATGCAGAGTTCCAGCAGTTCCAGCTCTCATTGGCTAGAATTAATCACGTGCTGAAGAGCTGACGAGAGCTGAAGAGCATTTAATGTATTATTAAATATTACTTTTTCCTTTTTTCCTTTTAGAAATATTTAATAAATTATTACATCACTAATCAATACCAGCAATTGTCACGCCCATGGACTGTCAGTGTGTTTGTTTTCCTCCCCATGTGCTCCCATTGACCTAGTTTCTCCCCTGTCTAATTAGTCATTCCATTCACCTGTGTTTCCCCAATTACCTCGTTGATGTATTTATAGTGTGGTCTGCCCCTTGCTTTACTTGTCTGGTGTTAAACGTCTTTGTGCTACGTGTGTGTCTCCTGCCTGCCCTGTGATTCCCTTGTTTGGAATATTAAATATTGTTGTTTGAGAATTCTCCTACGTCTCCGTACTCCTTTGTTCCTGCACAGTAGTGATCGTGACAGAACACCAGACCGAACAAAGAAAAAGTTTATCAGCATGTTTTACCCTCCGTTTGTTATCCGTTTTCCGTACAGTGTTTTTTTCCCCGTCGTTCCCTTATGGATGCCTTCACCTGCCCCGAATACCTCCTCCTCCTGCTGGAGCAGGGGGGGAAGATTGCTCGAGGACCATGCCAGACTGTTCCTGGCCCTCGCTTATCTGACCAGCTATCCGGACGACACGCTCTGCGCGTTCTATGACGCCAGCTTGAACCCCACGTGCAGAGCGCCGTCGTCCGAAGATGGTCCTCGAGCGGATTTTGCTGCCTTCGTGGAGTGGACACTGGCAAGAAACGGATCTCCGTTCACCGTCTGTCCAATGGATGATCTTGCCAGTTCCACTCCCGACCCAGAGCCCAGCCCACCATCTCCCCATGGTGTAGAGCATAAGCCCGAGCCCACCGATGATGGAGAGCCGGAGCCCGTCATGACCGAGGAGCCATTGCACCTAGAGTGACAGAGCTGAGGATTGCCGCGGAGTCAGAGCTGCGTGTGATGTCAGACCAGGTGCGAGAGCCGGCTACCACGCCCACCTTGAGGGAAAGAACCGTGGCCAGTGAGATCGCAGAGAGGGGCTCCGCCCACTGCACCAGGGTTGAGGGTGAGCTATTAATGAATCTGGGTGAATGGAAAGCGGAGGGAGACCATATAGACTTGTATGCCAACCTGTCCCCTCTCCTCCCTCCTTCGTCGGAGCACTCTGTCACTCCTGTCCCCATGTTCAGCCCAGAGAGGGCTCTTGTTCCCATGTCTGGCCCAGGGAGGGCCTCAGATCCCGAGTCTAGCCCAAGGAGGGCTCCTGTTTCCATGTCCCACCCAGAGAGGGCTTCAGTTCCCATGTTAAGCCAAGAGAGGGCTCCCACTCCTGAGTTTAGCCCAGAGAGGGCTCCTTTCCCTCCGTCCAGCCCAGAGAGGGCTCCTGTTTCCACGTCCAGCCCAGAGAGGGCTCCCGTTCCTGAGTTTAGCCCAGAGAGGGCTCCTGTTTCCACGTCCTGCTCAGAGAGAGACTCTGTTCCTGAGTGCAGCCCTTTCATTCCACTGTCAGTCGCACTCCCCATGCTGGGAGTCGCAATTTGGTGTGTGTGGGCAGCGCACACCAGCCCTGAAAGCCCGAAGGCTCAAAAATGCCCACCCACCCACCCGCTCCTGCCTCCTCCACCACTGTCTTTTGCCAGTCCCTCTACTTTCCCTCAGCCCTCCATCAGTACGGTGCGAGCCCCGTGGGTCTGCCAGTCTCCATCGTCACCACGGCTGGAGAATCCTTTGCCTCCGCCTCCAGCCTCGGTCCCGGACTCCACCTCAGCTCGTCGACCCAGCGGCTCCACCATGGCTCCTAGCTCCCTCCTCTCCACTGTGGCCCATCAGTCCACTGGCTCCTCGCCTCCGTATCGGTCACCTGAGCCATCTGCTCCGCCTTGGCCCTCCGGATCCTCCCCGTCGCCCTGGCTCATTGGCTCTCTGTCTCCGCCTCGGGCTCCTCCATCACCTGCACCGCCGCCGTTGGTCAGCCCCCTGGAGTCGTCAGCCCTTCCTCCTCCATGGCTCCTCCCACCGTCGGCTCCACCGTGGGTTGTCATCATGGCTGTGGCCTGGGTCCCACCTGGCTCCTCCTGCTCCAAGTCCCTCCTGTCGTCTCCCTGGCTTCTCCCTCCGTCGTCTCCACCCTGGACTCTGTTCATCGTCCTGCTCCCGGGTATCCGTCCTCCTCCCAAGTTCCCACACATCACTCCCTATGTTTTTCCTATGGCGCGAGGATGCGGCTTCCGGGAGTGGGGTGATATGTCACGCCAATGGACTATCAGTGTGTTTGTTTTCTTCCCCATGTGCTCCCATTGACCTAGTTTCTCCCCTGTCTAATTAGTCATTCCATTCACCTGTGTTTTCCTAATTACCTCGTTGAGTTGTGTATTTATAGTGTGGTCTGCCCCTTGCTTTCTGTCCGGTGTTAAACGTCTTTGTGCTACGTGTGTGTGTCCTGCCTGCCCTGTGATTCCCCGTTTTGGAATATTAAATACTGTTGTTTGAGAATTCTCCTACGTCTCCGCGCTCCTTCGTTCCTGCACAGTAGCGATCGTGACAGAATAACAATGAATAAATTAACAAATCAATGGTCTGTTTATTCACATGGTTGTATTTTGTCAAATAAATTAATATTATTTAATAATTGCCTACAATATATTTATATACAAATATAAGTACATTGTATTACAACAAAAACAATGTATACTATTATAATTTATGTATATTACATCATTTAAATGCATTGACAAATAACACAAAATTATTAAAACAAAATTTGCACTGCAAAAAGCAGCAGTTATACCTTTTAATGATGACAACCATGTAATTAGCTTGTCATGTGGTAAGAAAAAAGTTTGCACACTAGTGTTCCAATAAGCCACTTTGAAACTCTCCTGTTATTTTATTTATTTAATTTTTTTTTAATATACGTTATGAGCAGAACTGTGATATTTCAAACACACTGAAATACTTTAGATGCAGAGCGAAGGCGGAGCTGTGTTTCTGATATCAGTGAGTGCGGAGTGGAGCAGGAGTGGGAAATGGTGAACCCGGAGCGGAGCTGGAGCGGAGTGATTATTAAATGCTCGGAGGGGAAATTGTTCGCGCTCCACTCCGCTCACATACTCTGCCGGACACCGCCGCACAAATGTGGCTTTTTGTTAATGACTGTCTAGTCTCAGCCTCAGACATCACGCCCACGGAACGTTGGCTAAACGTCTGATGCATATGGCAAACAAAAGTGGAAACACTTCAGGAGTGTCGAAGTCGTCGTCGGATTGGTTGAATTATACAGGATTTCCGGGAGACATGTGTGTCACGTTCTTTAATGTTCCGCCTGGAAACAAAGATGCTGTGACGCCAAACCCCCTCACGAAAGAAGAAAGCCGTCGTGTTTACAACTGTGACGACAAATGCTTATCAGGATCAAATAAACGCTGGATTTTCAAAAGTATGTGAAATATTTAAAGTTTGCAGCATAGAATCTTTAAAATATGTCCGAGAGTTTTACACACCGGTCTGTTATTGTGGTGACATTTCCACGCCCCGAAACGTGACACTGAACGAAACTAACTGTGATTGGTTGTTTGACATGTCGGTCAAATGGCCTCAAGGGCGGGCCTTGGCCAATGAAAGCTACCATAGATTCCAGACCTTCAGCCATCAGTCTGAAGGACTGGCTACACGAGACTAATGACTGTCCTACTACAGGATTTAACATGGAGTAACAGCTCACTACCAGCTACAAAATACACTGTAACAGTTTGTGACAGGCAATTCTAGTTGCATTTTTCATCAATTAATTTCTTAAATTATCTTTTGATTATGTTCTGGCCCGCCATCTAGTGGCGGAAAATTTATTTTTGGCCCAATGCTAAACTTGCCGACCCCTGCACTATACTCAGTCACGCAATACTGATGTTGTTAACATTAACAATTTGAGATTAAAGTATAACAATAATAATAATTTGCACGGTTTGATTATTTTCACGGTTTGATTATAAATATCCGTCCACATGAAAACGACAAAGCATGCTATGAAGCACTGTCAAGAGCATGCCAAACCAACAGGTGGCAATATAATCTCAATCTTAAAGCCATGTTGGCCAATCAGAAGCCTGAAAAAGTTTCCAGTAGGTGGAGATAACAGCGCATGCTCCGACATCACAATGGCTGCATTCGAAAACTGAAAAATGCTGCCTTCGGGGGACGCATTCCAAGGTAGGAAGGCATCAAGGCACATCAATAATATCTTTAAAGATATTATTATTTTGGATATTTTGCATTCGAATAACAATGGATAAACCTGAAACGATACAAGAAGGATTGAAGATGAATTTCATTTAAAAATAAGGTAGGAAATGTGCATACTTTTAAATCGACACCTGCCACGGTGTATGTAAACAACATATCCGCGTACATACGTTGCATATGTTGTTTAGGTATGTGATACTCTCCAAAATTGCGCCAGGGTGACACAGAGGAGACAAATTGTTGAATAAAGTCATTATTTTTCTGTAAGTATTATATTTCTTTGTGCACAAAAAGTATTCTCGTAGCTTCGTAAAATTACGGTTGAACCACTGATGTCACATGGACTATTTTAATGATGTCCTTGCTACGTTTCTGGACTTTGATCATGTTAGAATCCTTGCTGTCTATGGGAGGGTCAGAGAGCTCTCGGAATTTATCAAAAGTATCTTAATTTGTTTTCCGAAGATGAATGAAGGTCTTACAGGTTTGGAACGACATGTGGGTGAGTAAATAATAACAGAATTTTCATCTTTGGGTGAACTATCCCTTGAATAATCTAAAAAACTGTTTCCACTTTAAAGAACCTTTTGTGCAGTAGAAAGATTCTGTGATTTGCTAAAGATTCTTCATGGAACCGTTAATGTCAGTAAAGAAACTTTATTATTAAAGGCCAATTCACACCACATTGACAGATGCAGAACAACGGCAGCAGCTTACTGAGTACAGTACATCACTTCCAAGATCCAACAATGTTCAATGGGCAAAAGCAAGCGCCGACCAATGCCAGCAGACACCAATAGGGGTAACACACCGATCAGACAAAATACGACGAACGTGTCTGTTGCCATCTATTGGTGTCTGTCTGTGTAGTTTGAATTGGCCTGAAGAGTGTAGACCAGCTTCACCAGACCAAGAGAATATGAATATTGTTTTGTCTTTTTACAGCAACAGCTCAACACTCCCTGTGATGAGGAGACTGCAGCTGTTCTGAATGATTCCTACATGCTGGAAGAGAAGGAACGCTTGAAAGATGAGTGGAAAGTGTTTGAAGAACAGAGGAAAAACTTTGAAATGGAAAGGAGAAATTTCACAGAGGCTGCCATCAGATTGGGCCACGAGGTTTTGGCTTATAATTGGTTTTAACATACTTCGGAATTGAGCCCTTAATTTATCTTGATTTTAATCACAGTTTTCTTTTTCTCTTCAGAGGAAATGTTTTGAGGATGATCGTGCAATGTGGCTCAAACATCAGTTTCTTAACACAACATTTGCAGATCAGATGAAACCACAAAGTCACATACCTGATGAATTTTCAAAGCGTGAGTGATTAGTTTATCCTTTTTATTAGCTTAATTTCTCTTTGAAATAAAACTAATCTTATTGAATTTTTTCCAAATTTCCTGATTTTGTCAGACTCTGGTCGTGAAGAGAAGCTCATTTCAATTTCTGGTAAAGTGAGCAAATCTCATCTGTAGTCTCATCCATGGAACTGCTTGCAGATGAACCTACGTTTTTTTTGCAACACCAGAGGAGAGATACCGGGAAACAATATGAATGTGAATGAGGTCTGCGAGTATCTTTATGAAGAACTTTCAGCATATGGACATGAAGATTAAATGGGGTGGTTGATTCACTTGATTGTGATTTAAATTTTTAAACTTTAGTTATTGGGCAATGTTGCAGTTTGAGCATAAACAATATCTACAAAGTTATGGCGCTGAAAGTTCAGTGCAAACGGAGATATTGTCTTTTAAAATTATGGCAGTTTAATGCTTACAGTTACAGCTCGTAGGGACTACAGTGAGCTACTTCCCGGGCTGGTGACATCACAAACCCTGAAATGTACATAAACTCCGCCCCGGGAGCAACAAAGGGGCAAGGCCTTGCTGCGCTGCTTTAGAGAAGAGGAAGAGTTGTTGCCATGCCATCAAAACTAGGGGTGCACGAAAAAATCTATTCATATATAAATCGTGATATATGAATTATGAAATGGATTCACCAGTTTCAAAATCAATCTCCTAAAGCAGTGGTTCTTAATCCTTTTCCTCGCGTCGCCCTGCTCTGCACACGCTCTGCATTTCTTTTTCTCACCTGATTCAGGTCATCAGCTCGTCAGCTCCATCAGTGAACTGTGTTCCAATTATACACTTTATGTGTATAGACAGATATTTTTCACATTTACAAAAATGCTACTACGCAATCATGTATTCTGCTGTATTAAAGCTTTAATCAGGATAAAACCATATATTAAAAGCTAACAGAAGCAGTAGCATTTACAAATAACCTGTAAGAGCCGTGGGCTCTGGGACAGCTAACCAATCTGAACCCATTGTGTATTTTTGAGGGAGGGGCTTCATAAAACAAGGAAATCATCAGAGCATTCATAGAAGGGAGAGAGCAGTGTAGAATAAAGGTAAATTATGTGAAAAGTAATGCGTTTTAGACTGCACCCCATAAACACGTTAGACTGCACCCCATAAACAAATCAAGCCTAGAAAAAAAGTAGTCAACCACCTCTTTAAAGAGAATCGTGTGTCAATTTGTGATAGGATTGTAAGAGTAAAGGCTACTGAATCTTATAAGCCTCTGAATTTTTATGTTTTAAAAGCATTGTTTAAATATCATCATATAGATTGATTATTGATCATCGTCAATATCTTTTTGAAACATTTTGCATTTTTATTTAGAAATTCCATATTATTCATATTGTGTTTTGCTAAAAGAAATTAACTCTTTATCTTTGTAGTTTTTTTGATATATTGTAGTTCTATTAGTTAATAGCTTTTATGGCTTACCCACAGTTCATTTTTAGTAACATTTTTTGTTACTGAATATACTGTATATTATGGTCCCTTCAATCTAAGTTGTAAAGAATAATGCATTTTAATCTAGATCAAATAGTTTGTCCACTGATTACATTGTGCATTTGCATTTGAACCTACATTTAACGTATTTTATCTTTTAGATTTTTTTGTAAGTTATCACTGTACACCAGTGTGCACCATCGTTTACATCAACTCTCAAACCACAAAGTTTTCTTGTTGCATCTGGATAATAAGTGCTCAATATCATATATTAATTAACAAAGTCATTAATATAGTCAACTTATCATACTTAAATATGCTTAGGACTGATTCTAAAATTAATGTATTTTAGATATAAAACATACTAAGAAATAAGCTTATAAAGTTGCAGTGCTATGGAATAATACTCTATACACAGTGTTTCAAAATGCTTTATTCAGTATTTATTAGGCCTGTCGCAATAATCAATATATCGACTTATCGCACAATATATGTACATGACCTCAGTATATTTTGGTGACGCAATATATCGCCCATTATATTTACTTAAAAATTAATGTCACCATGTTTTTTGCATTCCACTTGTGCCTGTGTCTTTTGCAGCTTCTCGTACATAACGTGCTGTAGTCATGAGGTGCTAGCTCACATTTAAAAAAAAGCTTCTACAAAAAAAATGATATGGCCTTGTTTAGGGATCTGTGCCTTTGTGCATGCGGACATCTGACTGCTAAGTAGTGATTGTGTTTTTCAGCAATAGTGTGCACTCTTAATTTACAGAGAAAAGAAGGTCAGGGGAAATCTGTAGATGGAAAAATCTCCATACAAGTTCTTTGTGCATTTTTCTTTTTTTTTTCCTACTTGTTACTTTGCACTTTTTGTTAGAAAATGTTTATTTACTATTTATTCAAGTTTTTTAAGGTATCTAATATTTTGATACTTAATTTCCATGATCTAAATATTCTTAAGAATTAAAAGTTTGTTGTCAGTTGGAAGTTTGTAGGCCTTCTTGCATTATTATGCTGTTACATTATGATTATATGTTCAGTGGAATAAAACGGTCTTTAAAATGACAATAATATCGCTTATCGCAATTATTTCTGGGGCAATATATCGCACAACAAAAAGTTCTTATCGTGACAGGCCTAGTATTTATTCAAATAAACAATAACTTGTGGAATAATTACAGTTTCATATTTCAAAAAACAACAACAACAAAACCAGGGTAATAGTACCCCTGTTGACACAGGGTTCTAAATGCAAAGAAATTTTTTTTTAATTCAATACATTTAACGTTTCCACATATGATTTATTAAAAAGGTTCGGAGGAGCACGATCAGATAATCAACCAATTCTGCAACCAATTCAACTTAACTAGCACTATAGCGTGAGATTCAGCATGCTATTAGAGTCCAAAAGAACTCCAACAGATGTTTCACCGTTTCTGTCACTCCGCTTGCCGAAGTTGCCATATTTCTCACAGCGAGTGTCATGGCAGATGCCCAAATCCACTATAGTTTTAAAAATAATACTGTTTTGTCACAGAATGTAGTTTTAAGAGATTTTTAGGTGACAGTGTACTTGTTTGGACTTAAAATATGCGGTTTGTTAATAAAGGTAACGTCTATTTGAAAATTTGCTTCGACGTTTTCGGAGACGTGTGCTCCAGGGCGTCAGCAGACATTCAGCGCTCATAAACCCACCGAGAGCAGCCTCACTGCGGCCAGATCTTCTGGAATTTGCCGCTGGCTCTGATGTCTCTATAGTTGTTAAACATGAGATATCATTCCTTTTGGGTAAATTTCGTGGACAGTCTTTGGTCTCATTAATCTATTATTTGTTCCAGAGCAAATAGTTTTTGCTGAGGGCAAAATCTCATCACGTTATTTTATGTAACTCCAATGCTGTATATAGCACTGCCTTTGTACTTTTGACTGAATTGCCTAGCAACTTAATGTCTGTTTTTGTTGTTTATCAAACATTATTATTCAATAAATGATATTTTATATACATAGTAATATTTAGAATTGGGAAACAGTATGTGTGCATATATCTGTGTTTGTGATGGTGATTTTAGTGACATTGTTCCACCATTAGATGGTGACAAGTGACTGCTTTACGAGTCAGCAGCATAGACTGTAAAAAAAAAAAAAATTAATTAAAAAAAAAAAAATGGACGTAGTGTCCGTGACGTCACCCGTAGGTTTCTGAAGAGCATTTTTGAAGCCCAACGTAGGCGGAGTCGGCCATCGCCATCTTGGCAAGTGCGTCACCACACGTCACTCCTGAATAATCGAAAATGGGCAAAGAAGCGGGACGTGGGCGGAGCTGGTTGCTGAAACCACGCCCGCCTAGCTTGCCAGTGGTGACTTGCCATGCTCTTAATTATGCAGAACTTTAAGGCTCAATATAATTTAAACGGATGAATTATATAAAAAAAAAATCACCCCCCTTACAGTTGTCATGAAGGGCAAAGTTAGCTATATAGACCAAAGCCACTTTTTGTACCAGGCTGTAAACATATTTTTTTCTGCTGTAAAGTTGGGCATTTTAACATGGGGAGTCTATGGGATTGACTCCCTTTTGGAGCCAGTCTCTAGCGGCCAGTCGATGAATTGCAGTTTAAATTCACTTCCGTGTTAGTTTCAAGTGAGAGTTGCCGCTTGGTCAGCAGTAAAGACTTTTATTTTGAAAGAGAAAAAAAGTGCTGTTTTAAACAAGAAAGTTATTTTTACTTTCAACACGGGCTGCGTCTGAAATGGCATACTCAATGAGTTTTTAATCAAGCGGCAACCTCCCGCTCTCTCTCTTGAAACCAACACGGAAGTGACTAAAACTGCAATTCATCGACTGGCCGCTAGAGACTGGCTCCAAAAGGGAGTCAATCCCATAGACCTCCCATGTTAAAAAGCCCAACTTTACAGCTGAAAAAAATGTTTACAGCCTGCTACAAAAAGTGGTTTTGGTCTATATAGGTAATTTTGCCCTTCATGACAACTGTGAGGGGGGTGAATTTTTATTTTTTTATAACTCATCCGTTTAAATTATATTAAGCATTAAAGTTCTGCATGATTTAGGGCGTGGCCACTTGAGTGACAGGTGGATTGCAGCTCTGCTCCAGAGTGTGAAACTTAGAAAAATGGCTTTAAAGATTTTAATTTGTACAGAAAAAATAATTATAGGGAGGACACTGGAAATCTGGCAATTAGATGTTTTAATGAAAATGATGTCAAACTTGATTTTTACAGCTATTTTGATATTGTATTCTGCCTTTGCATTGTCTGCAAAAAGTGAGATGTCACGCCAAGGCAAAAGGCAGTAACTTCCACATATACAATGTTTGGGTGCTGATCACCATTTACAGAATCATTATAGTAACATCTGTATAAAGTCTAGTGATCATTGGCTATAACATCTAATGTGATTAATTTTTTTTCTGACCGCAACAACCAGACAAAAAGTTAAACGTGAGTGGATACCGTTTTGCAACCAATTTATTTGCAATGTTCGCTAACATGCAAGACATACTTAGCCTATTGTTTTTACATCGAACAGCAGGACTAATACTCCGAATGATTGTGAATTAAACATCTCCGATGACGTTCATTGCGATGGATTTTATCGAGTTACAAGAAAAGGTAGGAAAAGGATTTAATTGTGGACCGTTATTGATTTTATGTGTGATACGCTGTCACGGCATTTGACTCCACACATGTGTAGAAGTGTGCAGCCCTAGACTGACTGAGTGAATAATCTGCATTATAAAAAGAAAAAAAAATTAAAGATTATTTACGATTAATTATTGTTGCCAATTGTCTAGTCGTTGCTTGTTTACAGTGCTTTGTTATATGGAGCAGTTTGTTAGATCGCGATCTATAATTTGTCTAATGAAGTGCCGAGAGATGCATGTATGAAAGTACACAAGTAACGTTAACGTTACCGTAATTTAAATGCGGCAGACTTTAATGGACAGTAAAACAAAGACAGAATACCGTATAACTAATACTGACGTACGATTGTAAACAAATGCAGAGCACCGTAACTTAATTTGAGCGTTCTACAGGGCTTTTCTCCATGATACTTATACACACAATAAAGGAGGTCATTAATATCCCAAAATTATCAATCGACCAAAAACAAAGTTATATGTGTTTTGTCTTTGCACGGCAGCACTGCTGTCACTATAGACGGGTGTGGTTTCAGCAGCAGGCACCTCAGCTTCACCCACGTCTCGCCTTTTTGCCCATTTTCGATTATCTGGGAGTGACGCGCTGCCAAGATGGCGGCGGTCGGCTCCGCCCACTTTAGGCTTCAAAAATGCTCTTCAGAAACCTACGAGTGACGTCACGGACACTACGTCCATGTTTTTTCCAGTCTATGGCAGTGGTTCCCAACCACGTTCCTGGAGGCCTCCCAACACTGCATGTTTTCCATGTCTCCTTAATCAAACACACCTGATTCAGATCATCAACTCAGTACAGACTCCAAGACCTGAAATGGGTGTGTCAGACAAAGGAGAGATGCAAAATGTGCAGTGTTGGGGGGCCTCCAGGAACGTGGTTGGGAACCACTGGTCTATGGTAGGAATGCGATCCGCCATGTTTACGTTATCATGTGATCTATGACGTTATAACAAGCGCAAAAACAAACTTTAAAGATATGAGCGACAGGCTTAATTCATCTATCTGTAAATACTTTGATGTTGATGAAATTTGCTCATTTTTGGTCTTGTTGAAGAAACAGCTACCCTTGTGATTGTAGTATAACCAAATAAAATTTTGGGTTGATTTAAGTTTTTATATTTTTAACTCTACTAATATAACTCACAGTTTAATCATTAAAGATGTTATTTTTTATTACAAAAAAACAAAATCATTATCTCTTGAATATGTTATTCATTTCTTAATTTTATGTGCAAAATTGTTCATCCACATGCAAAACTGGCTTAAATCTCCTTTGTTTTCCTCTTTTTCTTGTTGAATGTCACTCTCGTTTCATCCCTGAGGCTTATAAAAAACAAAAACAAATGCAATTTTAATGCATTATGATTGAATTTTATGATTATTTAATCTTTTTTCCCCTGTGTATATAATCTCATACTATGTACGCAAACCCATTATAGTTTTTTTTTTTTTTTTTTAATGTTTTTGTCATTATGATTGTTCATTGTTAAAGATATTACCATCTTTCCCTGAGCTTGTATGTAATTATAAGTTCTGCAGTAATAATAATAAAAAGAAAATAAGAGCGACAGGTACACAAACACCTCATAACATCAATAAATCCACAATCCTACCTACGTTTTCCTCCATGTTTGCAATGTTTGTAATATCTGCTCAAAGGTCTCGCCTTTGGAGAAGACTGTTGATTTTACACTCGAAAAATGTAAGTATTACTACTTAGAAATTAAGATTACCTCAGAATGCATTGATAGCCCAACACTTATGAACAATAATAATGATAAATGCTGACCAATAATTAATTATATTTTTTAGCAAAAAAAGCAAAAATTGCTTTTTTATATGCCATAGCTATGCATGACTACACACTACTAGACAAATGCAGCCAAGGTGAATACATCTCAATTTTCAGTCAAGTAATGAATTAATGCATATGTTAATGAAACAATTATATTTTATTTACTGACAATAACAGGAAACTTGAATAAATGAGTAAAATGTAAATAAAAGTACATTAAAAATGTGAATGGAGTGTATGATATTGATGACATCACCACAGCTCCTTTCTGACTTGTCAAACTGACAGTAGGCTTGTTTGAGATGAGCAAAATCTGTGCAGAACCGATCACCTGTGATCACTGCGAGATGCATGCCGGTTAGAAAAGTGTCAGAGTAATGTCCGCCTTGCTCTGATGTCATACTGACCTATGCCAAAAAACTCTGGCGACGGCGAGGCGGCTGTGTTGGATTGAGCAGTCGAGCGCAGTTGCTCTCCACCGACTGCGCTGACCAAAAGCATGATGGGAAACGACTTGCTGACGACACAGTTTAATTGGTTCAGGCAACCGTGATGCTGCGTTCTCTTCTAAAATGTTTTAATTTTTTATCTGATTTCATGCAATTATGTATTTAAATTATGCATGAATATTTCCAAACATTGTGACATTGTGATCTCTGTGTGAGATATGTAATCGTTGTCATATTTCTATAAAAATTTAAAATACATGTTTGTTCCAGTTCGAGAGATCAGAACTGTCCGTCTTGACTGCGCTTATTTCACTCCTACCCTCACTGCAGACGCCTACTCTCACCAACATTTCAGGTGAGGCGAGGCGCATCTCAAACAAGCCTAGTGTTACACCTAACTAGGGCTGTAGTCAAGTCCATCTTTGTCGAGTCCAAGACAAGTCCAAGACCAGGACTATCGAGACCGAGTCCAAAGAGGTTCGAGTCCGAGTCAAGTCCAAGGTCAAATGAGAGAGTCAAAACAGAGAAAGAAAGAAAAAAATCATCTTCAAGACCACGTATTTAACTATTGATAATTTATGTGGAGCAAGAGACAGCATATCTTTTCTAAGATAATAATTTTGCATTATTATTTGTAATGATAAAAAAGCTTGTGCAGGGTAACAGCACTGTAGGATCAAATTAGGCCATTTCATTTACTTGAGGTGTATCAATTTCACTAATGTAATATAAGCTGAAGTGCAACTTCACATTTTCTGTATTTTTATTATAGTACAATCACATTCTGGGCTGTCAATGGAAAATGTTACAAATAACAAGCAACATAAGTGTCACTAAAAAAAAAATCGACATGTTCCCATTCATCAACTTTTTACTTGCTCTAAAGCAGGGGTCTCCAAACCTCCTGGAGGTTGCAGAACTACATTTTAATATTAGAAACGGTACTAATGGTATTAGTCAGATGCCAAATATATTAGCCTACACACTAAAAAAAAAAGGTGCTATATAGCACTAAAAGTGGTTCTTGGCTCGTAATCATAGGGGAACCACTTTTGGTGCTATATAGCACCATATCTTCAAAGGTGCTATACAGCACCTTTGTCAAATGGTGCTATGTAGAACCATAAGAGGTGCCATATAGCACTGTATTTCTTCAACAAAAATGGTGCTAAACAGCACCAACAGTGGTTCTTTGGCTCGTGAAGAACCTTTAAAGGAGCTTAACAGGTTCTTTGTACGGCGAGACGACCGACCCCAGGGGGTTAATAAAAACTGTAACAGTGATATGTATTGTTGCATGAATAATAAACAGCTGATAAAATTATCCACCCCTAACTATAGTAAAGATTTAAAAAATTTTGATGCAATAAATAGGGAATGATTTAAAAATGATCATCCCTCCAAAACAAAGAAAACATCTTTTACACTTCTTTTAAAGTGTTTATAGTGTATATATTTAGTTGTATTTGTAGAGGTTATTATAGCACAATTCTACAATTCCCCCCCCATCCCCCAGACCTCACTAATTTTCAAAGCCTGGCTACGGCCATAAATGCAGCATGCCTATCAAACCGAAGTGTTTCAAAAATATAATCAAAAACAGGATAGAAAATAACTTAATTCTAAATTGTGATGTTGTTTGATGTCTTGCTAACATTAAAAGTAGATTAGGAAATTATAAAAAAGTAAACATTATAAAATGTACAAAATGCAGTTCATGACCCCTTTAATACAATGACAATGTAGTCTTTGTCTACGAACAGTTTGCCGTCATTAGTTATAATAATTATGACCTCATACAGTGAATGCAGCATCATGATGAGTTACCTGTAACAGTAAGAATGACTCCAGGTGATGCACATCTGCTGTTTAAGTCAGTGATGATCCTGAATTGATATTCTCCAGAGTTGCTGATTTTGAGGTCTTTGATTCTCAGTTTGTTCCCCACATACTCCACACGATCAGCAAACTGATGATCCTCACGCAGATCCCTGAAGTCACCAGGCTGAATGTAATGCCAGAATGTTTTATTTACAGTATAATCAGAGTTTTGTCGGGTCTGTAGATGCAGGATTCATCCTCACCTGCAGGATTGAATTCAGTTTCACCTGTGACTGTTAGACTGACGGCTGCTGAGCTGAGATGTTTAACTCCATCGTTCATGATGAACATGAGCTGATATTCTCCAGCCTCTCTCTCTCTCTCATGTCTGATATTGTGAGTGTTGAAGAGCTGCTTGAGATCTGATGTTTCACTCGTTCTGAGTAGTCTGAGTCTAAAGTCAAATCTTCAGGTTCATTGTTTTTTCTCCAGTTTGTGCTTTGTTTCTCGCTGAACCAGAACACAGTTGTGATGTTGCTGTTGAAGTAAAAGCACCCCAGTGTCACTTCTGACCCCTTCACAGCACAAATACTCTTTTGACTGCAGCTCACAGAGAGCTGGTCTAACGTTACAGGGCCTGAAGAAGAAAATATTTCATTCTAGAGATGGTTTACATACAGTCAAAGTATAGCTCCTCTACTGCAGCAATCCAGTGTTCATAACAGTGCATCCAGACTGACAAATCTGCTGCTCGCACCCATTCAACCATTTTGCTTAATTTGGTTAAATTTTAAATACTGTCAAAAAGTCTGTTTTAAATGTGTGTGTGTGTGTATATATATATATATATATATATATATATATATGACTCATTTTTAAATGTATGAACAGAAAATCCTGAGACCAACATTCAGACTGACATTCAGCTCTACTGGACAGTTCAACCGATCTTAAATCATTTTAACAGCTTCAAAATACAGAGCAATAATGATGAAAATAAATCAAGATAATTACTCTTGGAACATGTCGAAGATAATTAGAGCCACATTTAAATGAAAACATTGCAAAGAGAAAACCATACAATAATGCTCAAAGAGTATGGAGTTCATGATCTTCACTTTGTGTAAATTCACAAATACAATGAAACACACAGAGCTGCTTGACTTGGAAAAAAACGTACAGTTTCACTATGACACACGACACGCTTGAAGAGTCATTACAGTTGAGAAGATTCATTAGTCTGATATCATCATTCCTGCTACCCCATTAAAATCATGAAAACAGTAGCATTTTACTTAAGACGACGTTTTAAATGCAATTAAAAACTAGATTTACCTATATTACTGTACATGTTGCTGTTCTCTGACGTTAATTGCTGTTTCTACGGTCTGCTGTAAAAGCTGTTGCAGAGACTTTCTGCTGATCTTGTTCACTTACTGTGAAACACAAATCAAGTTATTTTTTAAACAGATTAAAATGCTTACTCTTCAGAAAATGTTTACCGTCAAACTCAACTATATGAGCTGTTATGTTACATGAGCTCTTCAAATTAAACCTTGAGATATTTTGTTATTTTCTATTATTATTTTTTTTAAGTAATTTTAAATAAACATCTATATTGACATTTTCATCATATTTTCATTTTTGGGTGAACTGTTGCTTTAAGTATTGGTTTCTGAGCAGTTTTCTTACCAGAGTCTGCTTTTATGCAGTGGGAAATTTGCCAGTAGTGAAGGTTGTGTTGATAACATGAGCAGCATAAATTGAAAGCAAATATTATGTTTGATCATTTTTCCTGCAAAAAACTTTGGTAACTGGGAATCATAAGTTCAAGGACACACACACACACGTTTATTTATTATTTTACTTTCAACTGCACTGTAAGATGCCATTTCATTTATTTTTATAGGCACATGATTATGGGATTTCGCAGGCAACGACAGACACATCTTCAATAACCAACAAATAAATCTTAGGATGTTTCATTATGTTGTTTTTCTCTGACCTACAGTAAATATCAAAAGCTAAAAGGTAATAAAATGTGTTGTATGTTAGTAGCACAATACAAAGACTCAAAAGTCAACAGAAGTAAATTTCTAAGTCTGCTCTAGCTGGGGTTCAACACACAGTTTATGATAATCAGCAGCTTTATTCACTGTGCTACATTCAGCTGGACCTGCAGCCCAACAGACAAACCAAGATGAGAGTGTCTGGCAAAAAACAGTTCACTAGATGGCGCTGCTGTCAGGACACTTTCAGAACATGTTATTTATTATACTCTTGGTTATGAACAGATTTATATATGTTTTTTCTTGACCAATAGGTGGTGCTGCCTTTTCAGGAAATCACAGATCCAGGAAGTAACTCTATCAAGTCTACAAAGCCATTTAAACAGATCACAGCCCTGCTTGATTTTAAATGATAAGAAAACACAAGATGTTTTTTTCTGATTATTAAAAACTATTTTTTATTGATTTTGCTGTTTTTTTTCACACCAAGAATGATAACTGTAACCATAAAATTGCTGACAATGACATGGAGAAAAAATGATTGTCATAACTTTAAGAGCATTCTTTTTTCCAGCTGATGAACAATAAAAACACTGATAGCCAATCAACATCCATTTGACTACAGAAAGGCACTGGTGGTTAATTTTATTGAATTATAAAACATGAGAGTGTGCAATAATACCAGAATAAAGAACCAATAATATAATTATAATCAGAACAGGTTTCACCCCTTCATTTAAGTTGGATCCTTACATAATCTTTAAAGAATAAAAAATAGAATGAAAACAGTGCTTCTCATTTCAATGGTTAAAAAAAACTTTGCTACTACACAGTTTGAATTCTAAAGAAAGACTTGTACTATAAATAAATCTGAGCATTAGATTATGCAAAATGGACAGTCATTGATGTGTCATTTTAATGTAAAGATTAATTGAAATGAAAAGATTAGATATACTGTACATACATTACAAAACCATCAAAAACTTACAAAGATTTCAGTTTTCACTAGAGAGTTATCATCTTATTCACTTTAGGACACCGATCCACATAATTAGTAATTCCTTTATTTGGTAATAATTGAGTCATTACTAGTGGCTTACCATTACCTTTACTTAAGAATTAATTATACATTATGCATTATTCATATTAATTATTAACCTGTACTGTAGTTCTTAGTAGTTCTCTGTGAGGCATATGAAAAATAAAATAGCAGTTACTGATTAGCTAATAGTCAACTACCACATTCGATTAAGCACTATTACTTACTAATACTTGAACCAGAGTTTCTTGTTAGTTAATAGTAGTTACTAGATTGCTAATATTGCGTTACTCATGTGTCCCTGTGTAGTTATTCATTAATGATGAAACAGTATTCTAAAGTGTTACCTTGAATTCTTTTCCCACAATAATAGTCATCATTACTGTGGTTACAGTTTATCTACTGAAATATAAAACCTGGACAATCGTTTTGTTTTAGTTTTGTTCATTTATGCAGACTGACAGTCATTGATAGGTCACTGTCTATGGCATCACTGTAATGTTGCTGCTAACAGTTCTGAATGTTTGATGTCACAATGCAAGAACACAATGGAAGCTCTGATGGACAGACAGCAGATGTAGATGAAGGCATCTGGAACATCAGGGGCCAGTTGCATAAACTTAGCCTCTATGTTAAGACAGTGTCTTAAGCGCTAGTCTGACCAACTACCAGTTAGCCAAATGTAATCAGTTCTATTTTTGGATTCAACTTATAAAAATAAAAATATGACCAGTCTTAAAGAAAAAAATAGCTGACTAACTTTTAAGACTAGTCTTAACCTTTTATGCAACCGGCCCCAGAATCTGAGACAAAAAAAAGATGATGATAAAACAGATTTAAAACCTTTTTTGTAGCCATTGTTTTGCAAATATTATAGCACATTATATGTATCAATTATTTCTCACCTCTTAGTTTTTGTTTTCAGTTCGGTTATGAAAAGAGATTCTGATGAAATACCTGTTGAATCATAATTCACATTCTTATAATCTGAATTCACACTACGGTGTCTAGTAAACACGGACAAAAAAGATTAAGTCAAATGGTCTTTAATAATCCACATAAAGGTATATTCCTGTGTTTATTTGCCTCTTTATGATGAATTGCTTATTGTATTCCTCAATTGTAAGTCGCTTTGGATAAAAGTGTCTGCTAAATGAATAAATGTAAATGTAGGTGACACACGTAACAATGGACGTTTAATACCGGACAATGACAAACTGAACAGACATTAAATTAAATAGAATGGCAAATGAGGACAATTAATGAGACACAGGTGGAACAACTAATGAAATCAGAAGGGAGACAGAAACTAGGGCTACGTTCAGCCCCGACAAAATGTTGCAAAACGTTTTTTAAACGGAAACGGTGGTGCGTTGAACACCCAGTTCTGATGACGCAAGAGTTGCAGCTATGGCAGCTGAGAACGCCATTCTTTGTGTTCTTTTTGAAGAATTTTTGGAGCCTGATGAAATCGGTATAAATATGTGTTTAATACTGCAAAATACGCTCCATGTTACAGTCACTGCCCTTGCCGTCCAGAATAAAAGAGAACATCACAATCGAGTGAAGGGATTTGTGGAAACTGTGGTTCCTAATTTTTGTGATCCAACATTTGCCTCGCATTTCAGGATGAAAAGACAAACATTTCAGGTGAAGTATAATCCACTTCTTACCTCCGAGACTGTGTTATGATCTATATGACCTTATTATTTTTATTGTGAGTAGTAGGCTTACCATTATTGCTGATTACTGTTGTTGTGCTATGATATTGTAATATTTACCATTATATAATCAGAGGAGTTTATGAAAGTGTCACTCCACAATACAATAGCAAAATATAAAAATATGTATAGTATTTTTATGTTACATTAATCAGTGTCTAGCACACCTTCCTAAGGAAAGGATATGGACCAGAAGACATTGCAATTACTATATGATATTTAGCCAGACTTAAAGAAGTTCCAGATCTATACTTGTGCTCTTATTATTTCAGTTATTTTGCCTTTAATGTAAATAAACGTGTGCAAACAATATACTTGCTCTTGTGAATTTATTTTGATGTTATTTACATTTACTTACAAATTGCCACTGTATATAGCAGTATGTGCATCAGTGTGTATACAACAGCCATAGCAAGATTGTATTTTCTTTCTCATTTTTATGTAAAGCACTTAATTACCATTGTGTATGAAATTTGGTATATAAATAAACTTGCCTTGCAATGAAACTAAACATATAAACAACTATATCATCATGTTGATATGCTATATTGTTATTATAAAACTCTTACGACAAACATGTCTTCTAATATCTTCAATTGTTGCGTATACCCAGCTGCAGCGGACACATTTGTAAACGACTTTATTTGAACCCATTGTGCGAGCTGTCTCTTTAATACCGCGTGGTTTATATACATGTTGCTGCTGATTGGGCTGACATTTATGACACACCCACTAAACAAGAGAAAACGTATCTCAAACCCCGTTGCACACCGTTTCCAGGAAACATGTCGTTCAACCCGGAAACTGTTGCAAAACGTTGCGCACCGGTTTGAGCTTGAACGTGCCCTCAGGGTCACACAGGGAAGACAAATAAGACACAGACTGTAACAATTTCATTGTACGTCATGCAATTAGATATTTTACTCACCACATCCACAGAGACGCTATTATGAGAAACTGAGGTAAAAACACCAGCAGAGTTACTGTATAATGGCTGAACGCTGTGCTGTTCACTGGATCTTCACAACACAAAGAAGTGAATCATGACTATCAGAGAAACCACCCGAACGCTGCAAACATTTCACACTGAAGCACATGTATCATGAGAGATGTGTTACCTCCTACAGCACAGGAATACTGTTGAAGCTCTTCACTGCTGACTGAGTCCAGGTACAGTTTGTTGTCTTTAGTGAATCCATCCGTTACCTGTCGTCCGTTCTTGTACCAAATGTAAGTAAGTTTGTGGTTGAGAGTGCATATAGTTAGACAGCTTAATATGACTTCTTCTCCTCCTGATACACCAGCTGTGCTGCTTGTCACCTGCGTATCTGAAAAACACAATTTAATACTTCAAGCTGAGCCTAACATTGAATTTGACTGACATGGGAAACCAAAACTTAAAGGGGTCATGAATTAAGAAATCAAATTTCCCTTGATCTTTTGACATATAAGAGGTCATTGTTAAAAAAGAAAAAAAGTTTCAGAACTCAAAACTTCCTCATAGGTCCAAAAACAGCTTTTATTAAAAAAAAAAAAAAAGAACAAGCTGCTCTAACAGTTCAATTGTGACGAAAGACTGGTTCTGTGGAAGAAGATCATCGCCTACTTCTAAATCATTTAGTACTGCTTGGGATTTGACACAATACACCACGCCACATCCAGGGGTGGACTGGGACGCAGTTTCAGGCCGGGAAATCTCACACTCATCCAAGCCATCCTATACACCCACTGCAAATTATGAAACCACAGACAACCCTATTATTTATATGGCCATCACATAAAAAAGGTCTAAATCTTTAGGCTGGGGCCATGAAAACTAGGTTCTCTCTTGAACTGCACCTTCTCTCCCTTTTTCCTTTTCTTCATTTTCCCAATATCTCTGTCTCTCCCTTGTGTATGTGTGTATTTTTTCTTCTTGTATCTGTCACGTCTTCACCAGCAGGTCTACTGAACAGAACTGTCCACATCTCTTTGAAAAACAACCACCACCTTGTAATTTGTTTGCACAGATTTTTGTTATTTATCTTAAAATGACATAAATACCCAAGATTTAACAAACCTTTATTTAATACAAATATATTAAAACAAATTTTCTGAAGTGGCAAACTGTCAAAATTAGTACAATATCTTTACTGAAAAATCCTAATACTGAACACACTATTGCATTATTATGACTATTATAGATTTTTTACTGAGTGACAAAATTCTCTGAGTGCTCCTGATGGCCAGTCCGCCCATGGCCACATTTAATGTAGACAGAATCACTGTTTATAATAGGTTTGATTGTCTTTAGTCGCATCGCACCACTCGCATCCGGTGTAAATACTGTGAAATAGTAGGAAAGAATGCATGAACTTTTTTTCTTACAGTTCCAGATTGTGTCAGTAAGATTCACACTCCATTTTACAACAGATTTGTTTTTAAACAAGATACAGTTTGATGCAGGCTTTTCAGAAAGACTGAAAATAAAAGAAGGAGTGCATACTATATTGGATCCAACAATAAGGATATATCACTAACAAGTAACCTAAATGACCCATATTGTTTTCAGAGTACATCCATCTATTATTTTAATATGCAAAACTATTACCCAGTAATAGCAGTGGATGTTTACTTCCAATTCTTGAATGCAGCATGCCTACCAAACAGAAGTGTTTCAAAAATATAATCAAAAACAAGATAGAAAATAGCCTATCTCTAAGTTGCAGTATAGCCCCTCACTGCAGATCCAGGGGGCAGGGTTGGATCCACATCTAGGGGGTGGAGATGGGTAGGTTTAGGGATCAGGGGTGGAGACGGGTAGATTTAGGTATATGTAAGGTGGGAGGAGTTGAATCTGGGTCCAACCTCGCCCCCTGGATCTTGTGTTCTGCAGTGAGGACCATCTTCTAAGCTGTGATGTTGTTTGATGTCTTGCTAACATTAAAAGTAGATTAGGAAATTAGAAAAAAGTAGACATTATAAATTTTACAAAATACAGTTCATGACCCCTTTAATACAATAGCACCGTAGTCTTTGTCTACGAACAGTTTGCCATCATTAGTTATAATAATTATGACCTCATACAATGAATGCAGCATCATGATGAGTTACCTGTAACGGTAAGAATGACTCCAGTTGATGCACAATATCTGCCGTTTAAGTCAGTGATGATCCTGAATCTATATTCTCCAGAGTCGCTGATCTTGAGCTCTTTGATTCTCAGTTTGTTCCCCACATACTCCACACGACCAGCAAACTGACGCTCCTCACACAGATCCTTGAAGACCCCAGATGAAAGGTAATGCCAGAATGTTTTTTTTACAGTATATTCAGAAGGATGTGAGTATGTGCAGGAAATGTCTACTGTTGAGCCCACCAAAGCACAGACTCTTCTAGAAGTGTAAGTTACATCCCAGCAGCCGCTCTGAGAAACACCTGAAAGAGACACAGATTAACATGCAAAACTCACACTTAAATGCATCTGTTTGTGTGTATTATATGAAACTCACACACAGAAGAGGATGGATGTGCATAATGTGGATAAAGAGAACAGGAAAAGCTGCCAGCATCTCTGCTGATTGACACAAACATGTTGGGGGACTGTGTATATCTGAAATGCTGTCCATTCTTCATCCAGTCATACCAAACTCCAGAGGTGAAATCACAGGAAGTATCACAGTTCAGTTCTACTCTCTCATCTGTCGGGTCTGTAGATGCAGGATTCATCCTCACTTGCAGGACTGAATTAATGAAAAAAAAATAGGAAAATTGTTACATGTCAAATGAAAACATCTTAAATGACCAGAATCTAGACTCAGTTTCACCTGTGACTGTTAGATTGATGGCTGCTGAGCTGAGATGTTTAACTCCATCGTTCATGATGAACATGAGCTGATATTCTCCAGAGTCTCTCTCTCTCATGTCTGATATTGTGAGTGTTGAAGAGTTGTTTGAGATCTGATGTTTCACTCGTCCTGAGTAGTCTGAGTCTAAAGTCAAATCTTCAGGTTCATTGTTTTTTCTCCAGTTTGTACTTTGTTTCTCGCTGAACCAAAACGCAGATGTGATGTTGATGTTGGAGTAATAGCACCTCAGTGTCACTTCTGTCCCCATCACAGCACAAATACTCTTTTGACTGCAGCTCACAGAGAGCTGGTCTGCTGTAACAGGGCCTGAACAAACAAAAAAAAAAAAACATGTTATTGAGACAAAGTCTGTATAAACAGAGGAGAGATTCACAATCCAGTGTTCACACAAAAGAATGCAAATAGTTGTTAAATGTCTTATGCCCACCCAAGCCACATCGCTCAGTTTAGTAAATATTCAATTTGTCTGTACAACCACTCCTTTTTAAAATGGAAATTCCTGCCTTTAAACTAGTTAAATTAGACTAACCAGCATAAAATAATAATACAAGTAACTCATTCAGCTATATTGCATTTCACTGTGCTGCCCTTAACAGCATGGCATTGTATATCCCCGAATAAAGCTTTCTATCATATATAGTTGCAGTACAGAAATCAAGTCACATTAAAACTCAGGTCTAGAAGTTACAATCTTCCTTAATTACTTTGGACAACAACAAAACTAGAATTCAATAATACACAATGCTCAAACCTGGAATAAGCAGCAGCAGGATCAGCGGTGAGAGTCTGGAGTTCATGATCTTCACTTTGTGTAAATTCACATATACAATGAAACACACAGAGCTGCTTGACTTGAAAAAAGACAAAAGACACTTACTGAGCTTCATACACTTGACACTTAATATGTCTGTTACTATAATAGAAAAAAAAAAATCAGGGTTACATTTTATGTCCTTGTTACAGTATAATTGTTCATTTAAGTACTAAGGAATATTAATTAACAACATGTACTTACTATAGGGTGTGTTAGGGCTTGGTTTAGGTTTATTGGATGTAATTATGCAGAATTTTCTGTTATTACTATAGCAAGCACATGTAGGCTAACGTGTAACAATGATACTGTAAAATAAAGTCTTACCAAAATCAGGACTACAATCATTTCAGAGAGATGCTTAAAACCACATTTTAAAGTAAAGCTTAATTTAAATCAAAGGATTAGATATACGTACATTATATGCTGTTGTGTTACAGGTTCTCTGATGTTAGTTGCCGTTTCTGCTGCCTGTTTTAGAAGACACGTTGACACTGCTGGTCTTATTTCCTTCTTTTTGTCTAAAAGAAACTCTGGAAAATGAAATCACTTATTGTTTTTAGCCTAAATAAAGCCGGGTGTTCATGCGTACACTCTTCAAATTAAAGCTTCCAAAATGGGGTTTTCGCAGCAATGCAATAGAAGAACCAGTTCGTAAAAACAGGAAACAATTCTTAAAATAAACATTTTAAAACATTTTAATAACCTAAAGAAATGTTTTCCACTATAAAGATCCTTTTGTGCAGTGGAAAGATTGCATGGATGCTACAGGTTCTTCATGGAACCATTAATGCCAATAAAGAGTGTTCATTTTTAATTAAACATTTATTTCCCATAAATTTACAACACCATGTTTATTCTTCTTCTTCTTCTTCTTCTTCTTCTTCTTCTTCTTCTTCTTCTTCTTATTCTTTAAGTTTAGCAACAAAGAATCATAAGCTGAAAAGAATGATATATTTGTAAATGAATTTATTTCATTTAACTGCACCAGAAAACTTTTTTTCCCCCCACCATCTTCTGAACTGAAGACACAGGTGTCAGACTTGTGTTGTGTTTACACGTGCTCCCCGTGTTTCCTCATGTCCATATTTGGTTTTTCCTGTTCTTGTTTAGTTTGATTATGATTCCTCCCAGCTGTGTTTGATTAATTATCTTGAGTACTCCTTGTATTTAAGCCCTGTGTTTCCCTGAGTCTAGCATCCGCTGTTATTTGTCATTTTATGTGCTCCGTGTCTCCTACGTTCCAGCTATTGTTTCATTAAAAGATTGTTTTGTTGAAGAATTCCTCGTCTCCTTGTTCCCTTGCTCCAGCGAAACGGGATTATGGGTCTTAAATTTTAGCAGCACAATGCAAAAACAGGAGTATGATTTTTAAGACTGCGCTTGGCAAGGTTTCAACACACAACCTTTGGAGTACAAGAGCTTAAATCTCTTACCTACATTCAGCTAGTGCTGCTGCCAAAGAGACTCACCAGGATGAGAATCAGGCGAGTTCTAAAAACGAAAACATTTGTAGCAAATAAAAGCAGCTCACTAGATGTCACTGTCTCCAAACTGCCAAGACTCTCAGGACGGTTTATGAAAACATTCAAAATTCAAACTAGTTTTATACATTTTTATTTTCTGATCAGAAAGTGGCACTGTCTTCACAGGTAAGCACAGATCCTATGAGCAATAAAGTCTACCAAACTGTGTTTAAACAGCACAGCATTGTTCTTATTGCTTAATAACAAGTTTTTAAGTCTACTTATTAAATTGTTTTCCACAATAATAGACATTATTACTGTAGTTACAGTTTATGCATTGAAATAAAAAAATATTAAAGTGTGTACTAATACAAGAATAAAGAAATAAAAACATAAAGATAAGCCAAACACAAGGACTACACTCCATCATTATGATGGATCCATAAAAAATCTTTATAGAATAAAAATAGTTTCTTACTGGAAGTGCTTCTAATACTTAGCAAACGAAGCAAGAAATGGATGACTGAAACCTGGACTATTGTTTTGTTTTGTTTTGTTTTGATTATGCTGACTGACAGTCATTGATATGTCACTGTCTATGACATCACTGTATCACTGATGTTGCTGCTGACAGTTCTGACTGTTGCTAGGTGATGATGTCACAATGGAAGAACACAATGACATCACTCCAGCAGCTCTGATGGACAGACAGTATGTGGAACATCAGATTCTTAGACAAAGAGTGTTACAGGCTAACCAGTTTGCTAGATAAACGTGGTCTTACAGACATACACCCAATATCACTTGTACTGTTCTTTGCTGGCAAATTAACGTCTGGGTACCCAACAGACATGTGTTATGGAAATTTTGGTGTTGTTAAGTCTTACGTTTGTTACTTCTGTGTTTTGTTGTAATTTTCAAATCTTTACAGTTTGTTTTAAGTATGTAATTATTTTTCTATAAGAACAACATATTAGCACACAACAATTCATGTGACAATTACCTTTTATTTTCACCAATCCTTCACAAATCTTGATGTAGTAAAACTTTCAGTTCTCATTCTGTACATATAAGAGGGGGAGGGGGAGGGGGAGGGGGGGGGGGGGGGGCAGCTGTTTTTTCTTTTAATTTGCTGTTAAATTTCTCTTTTGATAATGTTTCTTATAATATTTGTTTGGAAAGTTTAAATTTTGTTTGCTTTGTCTTTATATTTTTTGTCTTTTAATTTGACTGCTGAAAGCTTTTCAGTTGGTTTCAATTATGATGGTTTGTCCTGTAGGTGGGGCTTAAACCTATAAATAGGCTACTTGAGTTTATTCAGTTCTTTTTAGAGACTCAGAGAAGTGCAGTGAGCAGTGTTGCAAAGTTGGGCCAATTGGTTTAGCCAAATTAGCACATTGTTGCTGTTTCATTTCATTTTTGTACAGTTATGTATTTTTGTTTGTCCTTCACTGTAAATGTGCTACACCTTCCAATAAAGCAGCAATTTTTGCATTCTGCATCAATTTTTGTACAGCACGTCACTCCTTTTTCCTACTCCAACTATTTGGCCTTCCCACACGTGGTGTCAGAAGTGGGATTTTCTCACCAGTGAGTGACATGTCTGTATTAATTACTGCCCTGGTGACATGCCACCCAAAACTAGAAGTCAGCCGGTGGAGAGCACGGGTGCAGATGAGGACCGAGGTGCTACAGAGGAGCGAGTACAGCCTACCGAGGCCCCTGCTGCTGGAGGTGATGCTGCCATTACTGCACTGGCACAAATGTTCCAGTCATTCATGCAGTATCAAAAGGAGCAGGATGAGAGACTGGAGAAAGAGGCTGCATGTCGAGAGCAAAGTTACAAGGTCCTCAGCCACCAGGTCACCTAAATGCAGTTAGACATGGAGCAGACAAGACTTGGAGCTTCGGAAAGAGCTGCATTGCGGGTGATAGACCACGAACCTCGAATAGCCAAGCTGGAGGACAGTGATGATATTGAACACTATCTTACCACTTTTGAAAGACTTGCAGAGGTGTATCAATGGCCAAGGGAAGACTGGGCCATTCATCTCATTCCCTTGTTAACGGGCAAGGCCCGAAGTGCTTTTGTGGCTATGAACCCTTCACAAACCAGAGAATATGACCAAGTGAAAGCCGCAATTCTAAAGAAATATGAAATCAGTGCAGAGATATACCGGTTGAGATTCCGGTCCCTTAGTACCCCAGCAGAGGAGACCCCTACAGAACCCTACATCCGTTTGAAAGACCTATTTTGCAAACGGGTACACTATGAACAAAGAAATAAAAGGACATTATGGAAATACTTGTGCTGGAGCAGTACCTGCGAGTGTTGTACCCTGACATGAGGACTTGGGTCAAAGAACCCACCACTGCTGCAGAATCTGCGACATTGGTTGAGGCTTACATCACTGGACGGAAGGGACCAGGAACTACTCGATATGCTGGTATCCTGCACTCGGTGAAGGGTAAGTCTGAGGGGTTGGGGGTGGGTTCAAACTCTCAAAGTTGTGCCAAGATCTTTATGCCCAGTCATACTAAACTCCCAACATTTACCACCATGGATGTATTGCGCGAGAGCTGGGAGGCCACTGATAAACCAGGCAAGAAAAACATTATTTCCTTTGTACTAAATATGAGGAAGCATCTGCAAAAGACAACAGCTTTTGCACAAGAAAACCTTTTGCAGTCTCAAGCACGTCAAAAAGAGTGGTACGACTGCACAGCCAGGTCCCGTACATTTGAGCCAGGTGAAAAGGTCTTGTTGTTGTTACCAACGAGTGAGCATAAACTGTTGGCCAAGTGGCAAGGCCCCTATCAAATAAAGCGGACGGTGGACCCAGTGAATTATGAGATCGAGATCCCATACAGAACCCCACTCCTGCAAATCTTTTATGTCAACATGTTGAAGAAGTGGTGCGCTTGTTCCACACAACCAGACCCTACATCTGAGGAAGTAACAGAAACAGCCACAGCCTTGTTAGTGAGATCCGTGGAAGGAGAGGAGGAAATGGAGGAACAATACCTACCTGGTCGTCAGGGCAACAGTTCGCTGAGCCTCGAACACCTGGAAGATGGACAAAGGCAGGAACTTCTACAGTGCCTCCCAACACAACTCTTTATGGAAACACTGGGCAGGACAGGTGTCATCCACCATCACATCACTCTCAAAGATCCAAACCCCATTCGTCAGCCAGTACACCGGGTGCCAGAGAGACTTCTGCCAGTTATGAAGGAAGAGTTGGAGACCATGCAGAGTCTCGGGGTGATTGAACCTACAAGCAGTGAATGGAACAATCCCATTGTGCTAGTGCCTAAGAAGGACGGTAGTCTTCACTTCTGTTTGGATTTCAGAAAGCTCAATAGTGGAGAGACATGGAAGAGCAACGTATCTCACCACACTTGCTCTCTGCAAGGGATATTGGCAGGCCCCACTAACTCCAGAGAGTAAGGAGTTGACTGCATTTAAGACACCCTTTGGGCATTTTCAGTTCAGGGTCCTTCCCTTTGGGCTTCATGGAGCTCTGGCTACATTCCAAAGGATGATGGACAAAGTCCTCCAGGGGACTGAGGAGTTTGCTGCTGCATACTTAGATGACATCATAATCTACAGTCAAACATGGCAGGATCATCTTGATCATCTGAAGAACGTGCTAGTAAGAATCAAGAACGCTGGTCTAACCATCCGCCCAGACAAATGCACCATAGCTAGGACTGAGACACAATACCTGCTGGGGCATAAGGTAATACGTCCGCAGGTGGGGAAAGTGGAAACCATCAAGAATGCAGCCCGACCGGTGACCAAGAAACAAGTTCTTTTTTAGGACTTGTAGGATGGTACAGGCGTTTTCTCCCCAACTTCTCTGAACGAGCCTTTGCCCTGACTGATTTAACTAAAAAGGACAAACCAAATAAAGTCAACTGGACTGAGGAATGTGAAAGGGCTTTTCAAGACCTAAAGGATTCCCTATGCACAGAGCCTGTTTTACAAAGTCCAGACTTTGAAAATACTTTCACAGTGCAGACTGATGCGTCTGAGCATGGTATTGGCGCCATGCTGCTTCAAGAAGGTCAAGGGCAGCTACAGCCGATAGCCTACATCAGCAGGAAACTCCTTCCCCGTGAGTCCAGATATTCTACAGTTGAGAAGGAGTGCTTGGCAATTAAATGGGCATTGGACTCTTTAAGGTACTACCTCATGGGACGCAAGTTCAAACTTGAGACTGATCACAGGGTATTGGCCTGGTTGGGCAATATGAGGGACACAAATGCTCGTATCACCAGATGGTTTTTAGCCATCCAACCATTTGACTTTGAAGTCCTATACAAAACTGGGTCCCAAAATTGTACTGCAGATTATTTCTCTAGGACACCTTTGGTGTCTGAGGAAGGAGGAAGAACCCGTGTGGGAAGGCCAAATAGTTGGGATAGGAAAAAGGAGTGATGTGCTGTACAAAAATTGATGCAGAATGCAAAAATTGGTGCTTTATTGGAAGGTGTAGCACATTTACAGTGAAGGACAAACAAAAATACATAAAAACTGTACAAAAATGAAATGAAACATCAACAACGTGCTAATTTGGCTAAACCAACTGGCCCAACTTTGCGAAACTGCTCATTGCACTTCTCTGAGTCTCTAAGCAGAACTGAATAAACTCTAGCAAGCCTATTTATAGGCTTAAGCCCCACCTACAGGACAAGCCATCATAACTGAAACCAACTGAAAAGCTTGCAGCAGTCAAATTAAACAATATAAAGACAAAACACAACAAAATTTAAACTATTTTCAGATGAAAAATACTTGCTCCAAGTATACATAGGTGAAATATTATCTCAGTTTCGAGTGTTGGAATGTAAGGACTTTTTCTCTAATGAAACAAGAAGGATTTTTCCGGTTATGATTTATTGTTATTTCTGCACATTGCCTAATTTGTCCGTAATACAGTTGACAAACAATACCATAAAGACATCTGTTTTTTTCATTAAAAGTAAAAAAAGGGAAATAATTAATGTTTGGCAAGCACTGAATTATTAAAAATATGTTTTCAATAAGGTACTGGAAAGAATATCTGTTAGTGAACAGTTTTTTTTTTTTCTTAACTTTCTGAAATGCCAAATGTATCTCCAATTATAGAATCACCCATATATTCGTTATTCAAAAGGTGAAACCGAAAAGATATACGAGATAAACGCAGATATACGAAATGTAAACAAAGCAGCACTTGCTTACCATTTTGAATATCAGTAACGTTGATAACTTTAATCATTTTAAGCGGCTTGTTATGAAAACATTTGCGTATTAGAATGATGGGGAAAGATCACGTAACATTTAAACAGCCTTCTGTCTGTAGGCCCCGCTTGTTTTCATCACTTTCGCTTTAATTTTGGGGCACTAACTTGTTATCTAAACTGAACATCCAATCAGAGTTCTCACTCTCGCCGACGTCCCCGACGCCGATTCAACGATGTGAGCCTGATGAGAGCCGATGAGTGGAACACACCAAACAAACTAGCCGGACCGTCGGCTTGGTGTGTTCCGGGCTTTACATCAAAATGTGCGTTTTGGCGAATATCCTAGTAAACACAGTCGGTTTGGCATATGTCTTAACGTAAACAGTTGAGAAAGAAAACGCAGGTGTATCAGTATATTAAATCCGTGCTTTCGCTCTTAAAGTGAAAGCAAACTAATAATAAATCTAATGATGTCAAAGAAAAATACAAGTGCTCACTTCTGACTAAATAACCTTTGTAACATCAAAAATGATTAATCTATATTTAATTTATACAGTGAAGACTATGAAGTTATTTTACATTTGATTATTACATTTCTGTAGCGTACCTGAAAATTTATTTTAGACTGAGCTGAAAAACCTGAAAAGCACTGTTTATTGAACTTGTGTCTTTGTTCTACTGTATTTATTTTCTGCTAATGGTTATATGTAGAAAAGATTTTTAGCACTGAGCCCATAGTAGCAGCCAGAATTGTTTTTCCAATTGTTTGTTTTCTTTATTATTTAAAAAAAAAAAAAAAAAAAAAAAGTGTAGGCCTAATTTTTTTTTTTTTATTTTTTTTTTGTGAATGTCCCAATTGAGGTACAGGATGTGAAAATTTCAGATTTATGTTCATGATATATATTTTATTTGCATTTGTGAAACAAAAATGTAGATGGTTGTTTAAAATCTGTATATAATATAATATTGATATATCAATCGATATACTCCTGAATCGAATCGTAATCGTATCATAGAATTTTTTGAGGTATTGGCAAATATCGTATCGCTGGGTATGAGAATCGATATCGTATCGTAATGAACCATCCGATTTTCACCTCTAGAAAATATTTAGTTAAGCCACAAAGCGTGTAGTTAGCTGGTGTACAAGTGCAATTCAATGACATTGGATGCACTACAAATGTAAATAAGTAATTCTCTTCCATGGAATAGTATTGAAATGTACATCTGAATTATTTTGGCAAACAACAAATCTGTAATCTACTGGTACACAATAAAACTCTTACCTGGAAAGTACAGCAGTAGGATCAGTAAAGGTCTTTGATGATCAGGTCTCAGTAAAAAGTCTATGCTCTCTCTGCTTAAATTCAGATATACAACACAAGACACAAAACAAAACAGCTATAGCTGGGTGATGTAAAGAAACAATTTAGAAACTGTCATTTTATTTCCTTCCTTTTTCTACTGAAGATGATGTGGAGGATAAAAACACCCTCTTCCACAACTCACAAGTTTTTGCCTGTACATGGCAGGCCAATTAATTAAATGGTTCCCTATTTCACAACCTCTGACTGGTGATGATTCTGATTTAGTGGCTGCAACTCAACCTCCTGCCCACCAGTGGTCTCCATCTCCTGAACTCTGAACTCTGTCACTCGTCATGGCCATTAACTGTGTCTAATTTCCTGTCACTGCTGTTGAAACCAACCCTGCGTTCCATTCGGAAGGGCTCATCCCTATGCCCTAATCCCTTCAAAGGGGTCTACCCTCCGGAGTGAGAGCTTCGAAGGGTTGAAGGGTGTAGGGGACCAAACAACTGTTTCTTGAAGTGCCCTTCTGCGTCATCATACGGAAGCGCCGTCATCATGCAAAGAATCTGTGCAAAGGATCATGGGAGCCCGAAGTGTCCATCAGTTGTACCCTTCGAAATCCTTCATTCCGAAGGGCCCTTTGAAGTGGCTAGTTTTGAGCACTTCGGTTTGGAACGACCCTTCAATATGGCGGCCATGATTGTTTTCACTCCGAAGTGCCCTTCGGAGGGCGATATATCCCGTTTGGAACGCACCGCAATGGGTCAAAGTTTTGCGGTTTCCTGAAGATTAGTCATGTGTTATTTGCAGCTCTTGTGATTGGCTCAAAAAGCCTGCTTGCAAATCACATCAGCTGTCAGTAAAGACGGCTGTCAGTAAAGATGGCATATTTCCCTTTCTTGCAATCAACTGCAAGTTTACTTTTAGACCTTCCTCCAACCATCAACAACCGATGGATAGAACCAAGTCCCCATCACAAATTATTTTTTATTTTAATAATACTCTGTATAAAAGAGCCACTGATGTTAAAGACGGTGAAAGACAATGTGCTGATCTTACTTGATGTGAAGGAAAAACCATATTCTAGATTTTTTTTAAACAAGGATTGCTAATTATGTTGCCCAACAATATATATATTTTTTATTATTGTTTATTATTGAGCAACATAACTATTTCTTCAGTAACAACTGTACACAAATCAGCGCTGAAAGAAAAAAAAAAAAAAACTGCGGGTTTGCAAGAATCATGTAATGAGATCTGAATATATATAAAAGATACACAAAGATTCTTTACATGATTATTTAAATTGGTGGAAGATGTTTAATTGTTTGGCTAAATCTGATGAACCAAACACTATCCATTTATACTTTGATTCATTAAGCTGAAGGAAGTTAACAGCCATCCATCTTTTTACATCATCCAGATAATCAAGCAGAGAAGTTAGTTTAGAGTTATCATCATAATTTAATGGTTTATACAACTAAGTATTTTCTGCATAACAATAGTATGCAACATTGATTTTGACAAATCAATAGAAGTATATATCAAGAAAACAAAACAGGGCCAAAAATAGAACCCTGAGGAACCCCAGAGGATATGAGGACAGTAAAGGATATAAAGTTCTTAATTCAACAGTAAATGTTCTCTCCTTCAAATAAGAAAAGTACTACTTTAGTGCACGACCCCATTATTCACCCTCTGACTTGAGCAGTCCATGAGAATCCCATGTTCTACTGTGTGGAAAGCCATACTCTTATAACAAACTTGAAATGCTCAGTGATGACTTGTTAATTTTGGTTGTCAGTTTTCTAATTTTATCGTTACAAATATTTCATAAAGATATTCAAGACTGTTTTCTAGAAATAAATCTGATTGCATAATGTAAATCTGTCTTATAGTTAAAAAAGAGTGTTTTTAGTTGAGCAATTTCCTTCCATTTTTTGTTTACAGAAAGAAAGAAAAAAGTAGAACTCAAGAACAACTTGTTGCTTTGGCATGGGTTCATTAACACAGCTACTACTGAATATGAGTCATCTTAATTTATATATTTATTTTTGTTCATTTATTCATTGTGGCATTTTTCTTTTCATTTATTCATATGAATGACACACATTTAATTTATTAAATATGGATTATCTGTTATGACTAATAAATGACCATCTAAATGGAACCTTAAGTTTTGTATTAAACAGCATGTGAATTTATTGGTTAAAAATAAAACTAAATAAAAATAGACATGTCAGAATAAATATATATTATACATCCAGGAATGTGGATGTTGTGCTTTGCTGCCTAGTTAAATGTAGTGGGTTATAATCTGCTGAAAAAGGCATTGTGAAGACTAAAGCAAGAATAAAGTAAATGTTTAATAATATTCTTGTAGAAATTTCATACAAAATTTTATTTATTTGTTTCTGAAACACATACTGTATATATAACAATTAAAGATTTAAATGTTTTAAAAAGTTGGAAAAGAAAAAAACACTATATACATCTATGGGCACCTTTTGAATTACTCACTACAACATTTACTTTTGGATAATTTCTGTAAAATATGGTTTAAAAATATGTAAGTACACAGGACTTAGACAAGAGCAAAAGCTTGTCACAATATAGCAGACGGTAACAGTTGCCAGTGTTGGGTTGATGAGTATAGCTGTATTTTAAGCTGGGGCTGTGCTAAGGTTCAGCTGAACTTCACAGCAGCATAATGAACATCATCTGTGGTTGATTGTACAGCAGTAGGAGTAGATGATGTGTTCTTTGTGTGAGACTGCTTGAAATTAATAGTTGAATAATGAACATCCTGATCCGTAATGTGAACTTGTGTGTAGACTGTAGACAAGGCTGCTGCTTTATCATACAGTGTGGCTGAACCCAACTGAGAGTTTGAGAAGAAAAGAGGACAGAAAACAAAACATCAGTGACAGAACACAAAACATATTTTAGCATGTGTGAGTGAAATTAAATCTGTTCTTATCCTCTCACCTGTAAACTCCCCTTATTGTCCTCATGTTGTTGAGATGAATGATTCTTTCTCCTCCTGTTTAAAAGGCATCACATCAAAAGAGATTTATTTTGGATCTAACCAACTAAAAGACTTCTTCCTCACAATCCAAACAGACCAGATACAGAAATTAAGCTGCAAAAACAGTTTGTTCCAAAACCACAACCCATTAATCATCACCAAACATTCATTCACACAGCAGTGACAACTTTCCAAAGTTCACATTTATGGTAAACCAGTAAGGAATAAGCAAGACAGATTATGAATAGGGGGAAATCTGTTAAAACTTGTGCAGTTTCTTCTGTGTGTAGCACCTACTGCTCTGATTGTTGTAAAGGATCTCAATAGCTTGAAAGAGTTCACATGGTCCCTGATCATTTCAGTCTGACTGTAACAACTAGATCTGGCAGCATTCACACAGCCAGTGAGAAAGCATAGTTGCTTATTTCATATATGAAGAGGACGTTTGCACAGAGACCATAAAGGCACAGCAGCAATAATAATAATAGTCAGAATGAAGGTGGAAAATAGTCATGCAGACTTTTCCCTTGACAAATATTACAAAAGGATGTCAGGGACAAATGTAACATGATATTAAACAAAATTTTACCTGTACCATAGGACTCCTATGAGTGTAATAATCAGCAACACAGACAGTATGATTACAGCGCTCAGTAAAGCTGTGCTGGACTCTGGATTTGTTGGATCTTCAAAAACATGAATTATAAGAAAATTTCAGACACACTCAATCAAAAATGAGACTTAAGATATACACCTATGATATTAAAACAATGACTAAATATTACCTAGTAATTAATGAATGCTGCAAACACTGAAGCACATGTATCATGAGAGATGTGTTACCTCGTACAGCACAGGAATACTGTTGAAGCTCTTCACTGCTGACTGAGTCCAGGTACAGCTTGTTGTCTTTAGTGAATCCATCCGTTACCTGTCGTCTGTTCTTGTACCAGATGTAAGTATGATTGTCATTCAGAGTACAATTAGTTGAACAGCTTAATATCACTTTGTCTTTTTCTGATACTGCAGCTGGGCTGCTTTTTTTCTCTGCACCTGAAAAACAAAAGCCTATTAAAATTATACAGAAAACATTTTGAAACCCACTCAGTTTATCATGATCAGTTACCTGTAACAGTAAGAATGACTCCAGGTGATCCAGAGTATTTGTCTAAGTCAGTGATGATCCTGAATCGATATTCTCCAGAGTCGCTGATCTTGAGCTCTTTGATTCTCAGTTTGTTCCCCACATACTCCACACGACCAGCAAACTGATGATCCTCACGCAGATCCTTGAAGTCACCAGATGGACCGTAATGCCAGAATGTTTTATTTACAGTATAATCAGAGGGATGTGAGTATGTGCAGGAAATGTCTACTGTTGAGCCCACCAAAGCACAGACTCTTCTAGAGGTGTAAGATACATCCCAGCAGCCGCTCTGAGAAACACCTGAAAGAGACACAGATTAATATGTAAAACTGACACTTACTTTAAACGCATCTGTTTAAATAAACTCATGTATGAACAAACAATATCACATGCTATTTAATTTATAGCAACAGTATATATATATTGTTTATTATTTGACACTCACACACAGAGAAGGAGGGATGTTTAAGATTTTGATAATAAGAACAGGAAAAGCTGCCTGCATAACTGTTGGGTGACACAAACATGTTGCGTGACGCTGTATCTATGAAATACTGTCCATTCTTCATCCAATAATAACGAACTCCAGAGGTCAAAGTGCAGGAAGAATCACAGGTCAGTTTTACTCTCTGATTTCTTGGGTCTGTAGTTACAGGATTCATCCTCACCTGCAGATCTGAATTGAAGTAAAAATTAAGAGAACTTCATCTCATGTCAAATGAAAACAGCTGAATTGACCAGAATCTGGACTCAGTTTCACCTGTGACTGTTAGACTGACGGCTGCTGAGCTGAGATGTTTAACTCCATCGTTCATGATGAACATGAGCTGATATTCTCCAGAGTCTCTCTCTCTCACATCTGATATTGTGAGTGTTGAAGTGCTGCTTGAGATCTGATGTTCCACTCGTCCTGAGTAGTCTGAGTCTAAAGTCAAATCTTCAGGTTCATTGTTTTTTCTCCAGTTTGTGCTTTGTTTCTCACTGAACCAGAACACAGTTTTGATGTTGATGTTGGAGTAATAGCACCTCAGTGTCACTTCTGACCCCTTCACAGCACAAATACTCTTTTGACTGTAGCTCACAGAAAGACGGTCTAGTGTTACGGAGCCTGAACAAGAAAATATTACTGAGATGAATTATGAGAGATCCTCTACTGGAACAATTCAGACTCACCAATCTACTGCTCACAGCAACTCAACCACATCACTGAATTTTATTTAATTAATTGTGACCCGTGCTGGCAAAATGAGTCGGAATGCGCAAATGTTCAAAAATAAGTTATTTTTATTTTCACATTCTCCATTAAAATACCTTCAAAATGATATATGACTTGTTGGAATCGTTTGAAGGCAATAGCGGCAGCAGATCTGATTTCGAGAATAATTGAGTTAAAGATTCCAAAGCAGAATCACCAAGCAACGTTACATATTTTCCTCCAATTCTTTTCTTAATAATAATTACTATATTATTAATCACAATAGAGCTATTTTTATTTTATTTGTTATTAAAAATAAGAACAAAGATGCAAATAAACAGTATTTAAACAAGAGCAGCGAGTGATTCCGTCTTTTCTTTTAATGTTTGATTAATATTGAGACAGATCTAGTTTAAGACCTACTGTAATGCATGGATCAAATATGTTATTATGTCAGATTTTCCCCCAACCATTAACTAAACATTCATGTAAGACATAACAGATTATGATTGTGTGAATCTCGCCATATATATATATATATATAATATATATATATATATATATATATATATATATATATATATATATATATATGTGTGTGTTACCTCTTGGCAGAAATGGAAGCAAATGCCCACTGTTGTGATTGGCTGACTGTATCTATGTCATGTTTTTTGATACTTGAGATGTGAAGCTCTATAATAGCGATGTATATCTTTGAGACTGAGTCAAAAGTGAAACAACACAGCCACAATGATTACAACAGTCTGTTTCAGTCTGGTATTTGCTTTTGCTTGCTTAATTTTGTAATGCTCGGCTCTTTAAGAAGGCTATTGCCACTTTTTTGAGGTGCAGTTTCTTTACATCCACTGACAGAACAACATCTGAGTTTGACAGTCTTACTTGACAAAAACACAATAATGGTCAAACCTGGAATAAGCAGCAGCAGGATCAGCGGTGAGAGTCTGGAGTTCATGATCTTCACTTTGTGTAAATTCACATATACAATGAAACAGACAGAGCTGCTCGACCTGAAAAAAAGACACTCATCGAGTTTCACTGTGACGAACTTGAAAGGTCATTACAGTCAAAATCATGAATACTTTAAAACACTTCAGAAAGGCTTAATGACATTTTTTTTTAAAGACGTTTTAATTGCAATTAAATATTATATTTACCTAATTATATGCTGTTGTTTTCAGATGTTAGTAGGGTTTCTATGGTCTGTTTTAGAAGCTGCTGCTGACTCTGCTGATCTTATTTCCTTCCCGTTCCTTTAGTGACACTTGAAAAAGAAGTCTTTTTTTTTTTTTAATCAGAGATTATGCTTCAGAAAAAGTTTTTATGTACTTCTCAGAAATATACTTGAAAATGACATTTAAGTATACTTGACTTATACTTAGAAAAAGTCTAAATTTATTTGAGCTATACTTGTGCTCCGAGAATGTTTTCATTGTTATACGGTAGGAGGCGATATTACACATCTTCTGTACAGAATTTCCAAAACATAGAAACAAGTGAAGAAGAAACCAAAAAACAACAGATGCTTCCACACACTAACATGATCATCAGACTTAAAACAGCATCAAAACTATGTAACGTTATGGAATAAAATGTTGACCCATGAAGAGGTAATAATGACTGTCAAGCTTTGGGGTGTTGATCGACTCCATTTCGATTATCATTATCCAATTCATAGTCTTTTTTCAGCTTTTTGTTTAAAATTTTTTATTGATTTCTTTATTTTTTTTTTAAATTTATTTATGAAACTTACATTCAAGTTTTTATAAAAAAGAATGCATGAAGCTAGAATAAAATGTTGTTGTTTACAAGCAGATACCCTGTTCTTTCTTTTGATGTTTTGTATGTTCAGATATTCATATAACAAAATATATATAAAAAATAAATAATTAGGGACATACAGTCAGGTCCATAAATATTGGGACATCGACACAATTCTAACATTTTTGGCTCTATACACCACCACAATGGATTTCAAATGAAACGAACAAGATGTGCTTTAACTGCAGACTGTCAGCTTTAATTTGAGGGTATTTACATCCAAATCAGGTGAACGGTGTAGGAATTACAACAGTTTGCATATGTGCCTCCCACTTGTTAAGGGACCAAAAGTAATGGGACAATTTGCTTCTCAGCTGTTCCATGGACAGGTGTGTGTTATTCCCTCATTATCCCAATTACAATGAGCAGATAAAAGGTCCAGAGTTCATTTCAAGTGTGCTATTTGCATTTGGAATCTGTTGCTGTCAGCTGTCAAGATGAGATCCAAGAGCTGTCACTATCAGTGAAGCAAGCCATCATTAGGCTGAAAAAACAAAACAAACCCATCAGAGAGATAGCAAAAACATTAGGCGGGGCCAAAACAACTGTTTGGAACATTCTTAAAAAGAAGGAACGCACCGTTGAGCTCAGCAACACCAAAAGACCCGGAAGACCACGGAAAACAACTGTGGTGGATGACCGAAGAATTCTTTCCCTGGTGAAGAAAACACCCTTCACAACAGTTGGCCAGATCAAGAACACTCTCCAGGAGGCAGGTGTATGTGTGTCAAAGTCAACAATCAAGAGAAGACTTCACCAGAGTGAATACAGAGGGTTCACCACAAGATGTAAACGATTGGTGAGCCTCAAAAACAGGAAGGCTAGATTAGAGTTTGCCAAACGACTTCACAGTTCTGGAACAACATCCTATGGACAGATGAGACCAAGATCAACTTGTACCAGAGTGATGGGAAGAGAAGAGTATGGAGAAGGAAAGGAACTGCTCATGATCCTAAGCATACCACCTCATCAATGAAGCATGGTGGTGGTGGGCATGTATGGCTGCCAGTGGAACTGGTTCTCTTGTATTTATTGATGATGTGACTGCTGACAAAAGCAGCAGGATGAATTCTGAAGTGTTTCGGGCAATATTATCTGCTCATATTCAGCCAAATGCTTCAGAACTCATTGGACGGCGCTTCACAGTGCAGATGGACAATGACCCAAAGCATACTGCAAAAGCAACCAAAGAGTTTTTGAAGGGAAAGAAGTGGATTGTTATGCAATGGCCAAGTCAATCACCTGACCTGAATCCGATTGAGCATGCATTTCACTTGCTGAAGACAAAACTGAAGGGAAAATGCCCCAAGAACAAGCAGGAACTGAAGACGGTTGCAGTAGAGGCCTGGCAGAGCATCACCAGGGATGAAACCCAGCGTCTGGTGATGTCTATGCATTCCAGACTTCAGGCTGTAATTGACTGCAAAGGATTTGCAATCAAGTATTAAAAAGTGAAAGTTTGATTTATGATTATTATTCTGTCCCATTACTTTTGGTCCCTTAACAAGTGGGAGGCACATATGCAAACTGTTGTAATTCCTACACCGTTCACCTGATTTGGATGTAAATACCCTCAAATTAAAGCTGACAGTCTGCAGTTAAAGCACATCTTGTTCGTTTCATTTGAAATCCATTGTGGTGGTGTATAGAGCCAAAAATGTTAGAATTGTGTCGATGTCCCAATATTTATGGACCTGACTGTAGTAACTATGTTCTTCAGTAAATTTGTCTTTAATTTATCGCATCTCTGACTCTTGGTCTTTGTTCATCATACCTGGTCCTTGGGTTTTAACTGTTATTCCCCAACAACTTAGAAATATACTTGAACTTCACTTAAGTATACTTAATAAAATAAACTTGAAGTATTCTTCTTTTTGGTAAGGGTCACAGGGAAACAGGAGTCAGATTTATGTGGATTCCAGCACATTGGGGTATAGAGGGGAATAAGATGGCAGACTCTCTGGCTAAACAAGCTTTAAAACAGCACAGTATTATGTTTATTAAAGCAGAAAATAGAGTCAAAGGATGTAGTGGCTATACAGTATACATTATTTAATGACATTCATTGTTTCTTTGGAGTTTGAGTCATACAATAATATGTCTGAAATTGTTCCACTTAATGTTAAATAGACAGATATATTCTCCCAGGATTTTCTTTGTAAAACAAGTTAATATGCAGTTAAAGAAAGAAAAAAAAAGAAAAATGATCTATAATTTCATGTGAGAAATCTGTTGTAAATTCAGATGAAGTAAATGCGAATAAGTTATAAGTTCTCTATAATGTGCAGGTTGGTTTTTGTTTCCCGTTAATGTACATTTCCTGATTCGACCTGGGACACCAGATCGGCGAGCTAACATCATGTACTTGATGTCACAACACTTTTTGTTGCTACTGAGGTGGGATACTGGTAAGGTTAGGGACAGGTTTGGTGGTATAGGTAGGTTTAAGGGGGGTTAAGGTGTAAAAGATGGGTCAACAGTGTAATAAAGGTAATTACAGTGTAATTACATGCAGGTATTTTTTAAAAATACAATGTAAAACCATATATGTACACAATAAGGGCATTATATCAAATGATTAATTTAAAAGTAAGTATATAGTAGTGGCCACTGAATATAAAGTAGGGCTAGGGGTTTGCGATATATATCGTCTGCGATAATATCGTAATTGTTGTTTTAACGCTGTGCAATTAGACATTATCGAGTATTTTGCAAAAACCAAACAAAACACCTACGGAGTGCATGCATCGTGATGAAGTCTAAGTGCACCTGAGCATTTAGAGTGTGTTTTTTTCACTGCATGATTCAGTCTATTAAAATGCATTAAGAATGATCAAAAAATTCAAGATATGGGGGCAGAAAATGTATATATATCATGTCATGTATATATATCATGTCATGTAGTTAAAATCACACGAAGAGTGACGTTTTTTCTTCAAAAATAGGCATGATTACAAATGTGATATTGATTTTATACAACAGTTCAAAAAACAATAAGTTAATATTAAGAGACTTACGTTTTAGACACCATATTGCCTGTTTTTGCTCCATTTCGCCAAAAAAAATAATTCCAAACACCTACAGCGCTGTTTTGCATCTCTGAGCAACATGATGATGTTTCGTTCCTGAATGAATCAACCGTTTAAATGATTTGGTTCAGTCGCAATGACTCACTTGTTAACAGTGACTTGCTGCCACCTACTGGCGATTTTAATTTCACATTTAAAGTATCTTTTCTTTTTTAAAATTTCAAATATCAGTATTCAGTGTTTTGTTTAAATTATCAAAACATTATGCATTTGTAACTGGTTAAAGCACTCCATGTCCCTCTGAGCTGCGTTAAACAGTGTGTGAATACATCTAAATGCCACTTCAGATGCAACTTCTGCAAAGATTAATTTTGTTGATACTGGTTTCATTTGTTTGGTAACAGCCTAAATGTCATATTATTCTAATTGACTGATTAAATGTAACAATTTGACTCAAAAGATATGCACACTTTTAGAAATAAAATGGCTTTATTAAAGGTAAAATTGCCCATAAAAGGTAAAAATCAATTAAACTTATATGAAAAGATTAATTTCTATCACTGATGTGAACTGACCACACAGAATATGAAGAATATCAAAAACTGCCATGGTAGATATCAGCACAACACACTCGGCAAAATTGGATCATAATTCACACTCCTGAATACATTTAGTATATTTACTGTATGTCATGAAATTATGAATAATCTCTAGGTATTTTACTCACCACATCCACAGAGCCGCTATTATGAGAAACTGAGGTAAAAACACCAGCAGAGTGACTGTATAATGGCTGAATGCTGTGCTGTCCACTGGATCAGTTACGTTACCTCCTACAGCACAGGAATACTGTTGAATCTTTTCATTGCTGACTGAGTCAGCTTTTTGGCTTTAGTGAATCCATCTATTACCTGTCGTCCATTCTTACATTCTTTACAGTTGTCTAAATATCTAAATATTAAACATACCATTGCACATCCCCAAATAAAGCTTTCTATCATATGCATTTGCAGTACAGAAATAATGTCATAATAAAATTCCCTTACAAACTCAGTCATAGATGTTACAATCTTCCTTAATTACTTTGGACAACAACAAAACTATAATCCAAAAACACAATAATGTTCAAACTTGGAATAAACAGCAGCACGATCAGCGGTGAGAGTCTGGAGTTCATGATCTTCACTTTGTGTAAATTCACACAACCTGAAAAATGACAAAAGATACTCAATGAGCTTCATTCTGACACACTTGATAATTATTTGTCTGCTATCATAGCTCACGTAAAAAAAATAAAAATAAATAAATAAATAAAATTGTTCATTTAAGTACTGAGGAATATTACTTAACATTTACTTACTATTGGGTAAGTGTTAGCGCTTGGTTTAGGGTTATTGGATGTAATTATGCAGAATTTACTGTTATAAGTACTTGTAATGTGTAACAATGACACTGTAAAAAAAAGTCTTACCAAAATCAGGACAATAATTTCAGAGAGATGCTTAAAACTACATTTTCATAGATATATGTTCATTACTGTATATCAAAAAACAAAACAGAGCCAAGAATAGAACCCTGAGGAACCCCAGAGGAGATTAGGAGATGAGAGGAAGTTAAGTTCTCCCATTCCTAGCTCCAGAGTTTTTTTGTTTGTTTGATTTAAAAAATTAAGATACTTCTTGCACATAGATCCTTGCCTCAGCTGTCTCTGCACCAAAATGTGACAAATATATATATTTTTTACACAATTTTTCCGTTAAAGGGGGCATCACTGCATGAAAAGAGCTGTATACACAACCAGTAAACTCCTGTAAACCCTGCAGATTTTCAGACAAATCTGGGAGTATTACTGACCCGACACGGAAATACCATGGGTCCGTATACTGCCAGATACGTACCAATTCGGATGTAGGTTACTGACGTATTCTTCCATGCAACAGCCATTTGTTGCCTTGGCAAGTAATCCCCTAAATGAAGTGGGTGTTCACACCTTCATGGCACTGTGTGCCCTCCCCTTTTGGTCATTCATTTTAAACTGGATTGGTTGATTTGAAACTAAACCCACTCCTAAACCAGACAGCTATTGGGCCACTGAGCACACAGACTTTCCTCAAAAGTCATTTCAGTGGTAAACTTGTGATTTATCCCACCCAAAACCTTTGCAGAAAAGTGACTTTATTGGTTCCATTTACAATACATCCCTCCCAAAAACCTTACAGGTGAATGATGTAGATGCTGACCAGGTCGGCAGATTGACCGTCTGTCTTTATTAGGGGAAAATAGTAAATAGTATCCAAAACATAAAAACAGCCAGAAAATATTTCAAAAGAAAACAACATGTAAAAATACATCTACATTGAATGAAAGATTTCAAACAAATGCAGTAAATAACACTTTGAAATGAAGTGTCCCAGCAAACTCCATTCCTCACTGTAGATCCTGTGTGCATCCACGTCAACAAGATCTTCCTTATCTTACATTGAGCTCCACCATTTCTGTCCTCCGCAGTGCTCTTTCTGTGTCTCTGTCTTGGTTAACCTTGTTTCCAGCAACTGCAAAACAACAGTAATGTTGACAATAATCACTACAGGATAATAGCCTATTTAAGAAGTTACATCATGTCAATTTCTAAACTTACTGTTGTCTCTCTTTGACTTTTTTGCTACAACCAAGATTGAGTGTTTTAGCTGGGCCTTTCCGGAGTGAAACTATGAAAACTTCTTCCTCATAGCCTCATCATAATTCCTGCAGGATACCTAAAAGACATAAAATGTGTTTAGTAAAGGAAAATATTTAATTGGATAGGTGAAACAATACAAAAAAAAAAAAAAAAAAAAAAAAAAAAAAAAAAAAAAAATGGATAAAACACTGCAACAACCTTCTGAACTTATGTTACCATTTATAATCTCTGAAGATGAGCTGAGCCTTGTCTTGTGTGTAGGATACTGTAGAAAAGAGGAAACATTATCTGAGAAAAATTACAGTGTATATACAGTGGGTACGGAAAGTATTCAGACCCCCTTAAATTTTTCACTTTTTGTTATATTGCAGCCATTTGCTAAAATCATTTAAGTTCATTTTTTTCCTCATTAATGTACACACAGCACCCCATATTGACAGAAAAACACAGAATTGTTGACATTTTTGCAGATTTATTAAAAAAGAAAAACTGAAATATCACATGGTCCTAAGTATTCAGACCCTTTGCTCAGTATTTAGTAGAAGCACCCTTTTGATCTAATACAGCCATGAGTCTTTTTGGGAAAGATGCAACAAGTTTTTCACACCTGGATTTGGGGATCCTCCGCCATTCCTCCTTGCAGATCCTCTCCAGTTCTGTCAGGTTGGATGGTAAACGTTGGTGGACAGCCATTTTTAGGTCTCTCCAGAGATGCTCAATTGGGTTTAAGTCAAGGCTCTGGCTGGGCCATTCAAGAACAGTCACGGAGTTGTTGTGAAGCCACTCCTTCGTTATTTTAGCTGTGTGCTTAGGGTCATTGTCTTGTTGGAAGGTAAACCTTCGGCCCAGTCTGAGGTCCTGAGCACTCTGGAGAAGGTTTTCGTCCAGGATATCCCTGTACTTGGCCGCACTCATCTTTCCCTCGATTGCAACCAGTCGTCCTGTCCCTGCAGCTGAAAAACACCCCCACAGCATGATGCTGCCACCACCATGCTTCACTGTTGGGACTGTATTGGACAGGTGACGAGCAGTGCCTGGTTTTCTCCACACATACCACTTAGAATTAAGGCCAAAAAGTTCTATCTTGGTCTCATCAGACCAGAGAATCTTATTTTTCACCATCTTGGAGTCCTTCAGGTGTTTTTTAGCAAACTCCATGCGGGCTTTCATGTGTCTTGCACTGAGGAGAGGCTTCCGTCGGGCCACTCTGCCATAAAGCCCCGACTGGTGGAGGGCTGCAGTGATGGTTGACTTTCTACAACTTTCTCCCATCTCCCGACTGCATCTCTGGAGCTCAGCCGCAGTGATCTTTGGGTTCTTCTTTACCTCTCTCACCAAGGCTCTTCTCCCCCGATAGCTCAGTTTGGCCGGACGGCCAGCTCTAGGAAGGTTTCTGGTCGTCCCAAACGTCTTCCATTTAAGGATTATGGAGGCCACTGTGCTCTTAGGAACCTTAAGTGCAGCAGAAATTTTTTTTGTAACCTTGGCCAGATCTGTGCCTTGCCACAATTCTGTCTCTGAGCTCTTCAGGCAGTTCCTTTGACCTCATGATTCTCATTTGCTCTGACATGCACTGTGAGCTGTAAGGTCTTATATATACAGGTGTGTGGCTTTCCTAATCAAGTCCAATCAGTATCAGTAATCAAACACAGCTGGACTCAAATGAAGGTGTAGAACCATCTCAAGCATGATCAGAAGAAATGGACAGCACCTGAGTTAAATATATGAGCGTCACAGCAAAGGGTCTGAATACTTAGGACCATGTGATATTTCAGTTTTTCTTTTTTAATAAATCTGCAAAAATGTCAACAATTCTGTGTTTTTCTGTCAATATGGGGTGCTGTGTGTACATTAATGAGGAAAAATTGAACTTAAATGATTTTAGCAAATGGCTGCAATATAACAAAGAGTGAAAAATTTAAGGGGGTCTGAATACTTTCCGTACCCGCTGTATACATATACATATATATACATATACATATACATACATATACATATACATACATATACATATACATATATATATACATATATAAATATATATACATATATATACATATATATATATATATATATATATATATATATATATAGTTTTGACATAAATTATATATTAGTTTTACACAATATAAATAATTAATCTTACCTGGTTTGTGCATGCTGTTGAAGTGGATTCTTCCCAGAACTGTGCAAGCTTACAAATGTTTCAGTCTGTAGTTGTTGGTGTCCTCAAGAAGTGTGACTTGAGATCAGGTCAAACACAAAAGTCTTAGCCAGGGGTGGGGCGTGTGTGTGTGTTTGTGGGGGGTGGGTGGGTGTGTTTGTGGGAGAGGATCATTTATGAAGAGTTAGATATTTTGAAGACCAGTGCTATTTGACACTTTTTAAATAAAATATTTATCAGGGGAGATATCTTTTGAAAGTGTTGTTTGTCTATATGTAGTTTATAATTATAATTATATATATTCTCTTTGCTAGTTTTGACTAAACACAACTATTGAACAGTTCCACTGTTGCCCAGGAAAAGATACACATCATACATCATAACACACAATGACTTTTTGGGGGGCCTTAATCACTATTGGTAGAGATACTGCTAGAGAAACCACTTCTTCTGATACACCAGTAAAGGACAGGTCATAATTTCTGTGAAATAATATGGAAAGAATGAAACTGGGGAGAGCGAATGCCTTCAAATTATAAAACATCCATAGATATGTTCTCTAATGGCTCTGTCAAAAATAATATGGCTAGCTATATTTGAGTTCACTAATATTTAGACTATTTTAAGGCTGTTTTGTGAAACTTCCCTGGCTCACCCCCTCCCTCCAGCACCTTAACTACTGGTCATTAATATATGAAAGGTCTGACAGCCACCAGCACTCACAACCAGCAGTGTTTCAGCTGTATATGTCATGAAACTTCACGGACACTGGGTTCTTTGGGAAACTGAACAAGGTTATCTTTCCCTTACAACAAAAAATATACTCCTTTGTAGACATTCTTCTCGAGCGAATCCTGTGCAGCACTGCCAATGATGCTGATGGGCATGCTCTCACTCTCACTCTAGTTGGCTCAAGTTAGATGAAGACATCTGAAACATCAGAATCTGAGACAAATAGATGATAAAATAGATTTAAAACCACTTTGTAGCCATTGTATTTCAAATGTTATAGCAGATTCTCAATTATTTCTCACCTCTTCATTTTTGTGATGAAATACCTGTTGAATCATAATTTACACTCTTGCAATCTGAGTTAATTTCATTATACGTCATGCAATTAGATATTAGATTAGATACAGCTTGTTGGCCTCTTGAAAACGATGCAAGTATGATTTTTGTTCAGATTGCAACTAGCTGAACAGCTTAATGTCACTTCCTGTGTCTCTGATATAATGTCTGGACTGCTTGTTACCTGTGTATCTGAAAAACAGAACTGAAATACTATAAAGCTGAGCCTGACATCGATTTTGACATGGAATACAAAAACATTTAAATAATGGCACTGTAGTCTGTCTGTGAACAGCTTGAACCCATCAGTGGCATTGTTAACTGTAACAGTAAGAATGATCCAGAGTATTGGTCTAAGTCAGTGATGATCCTGAATCCTGATTTTGGAATTAACATTTAAAAAAAAAATGTCCATCTTTTCCAGTAGAAATTCTGAGGTCTGGATGTCAAATCACAGGAAATATCACAGGTCAGTTTTACTGTCTCATCTGTCGGGTCTGCAGATGAAGGATTCATCCTCACCTGTGGTTCTGAATAGAGTAAAAATAAACAAAACTTCAATTTATGTCAAAAGAAAACAGCTGAACTGTCCAGAATCTCCACTCAGTTTCACCTGTGACTGTTAGACTGACGAATGAGGAGGTGAGATGTTTAGAGTCTCTCTCTCACGTCTGATATTGTGATGAATAGCTGTATGAGATTCACTCATCCTGAGTAGTCTGAGTCTGAAGTCAGGTTTAGGTTTAGGTTTATTGTTTTTTCAAATTTTTTTGTACTTTGTTTCTCGCTGAACCAGAACACAGTTATGATGTTGATGTTAGAATAAAAGCACCTCAGTGTCAAACGGGACCCCTTCCCAGCACAAAATTTTTCACGGTTAGATCCTAAAAGAACAAATTTGCTTACAAATGGAGATTCACTGTTTCAACAATGTGTTTCACTGTTTCACTGTTTCATTTTTTTTTTTTTTTTGGAAATAGTTTTGAAATGAGTTGTTGGCAAGTAAATGATTTTCATTTTGGGGAGATCCAACTCTTAAAGCTGGATTTTCAACCAGGATCATAATAAACATACCTGGGATCCATGCGTGGCAGTTGAATCAGTGGTAAGAGTCTGGAGATTAAGTCCTTTTTTTCCCCAATTCTTTTATCATTTAAAATATCTGAAATGCAGAAAAGAAAAGCCTAGACATTTTATTCAACAGACAACAGAACAATACACCACAACATTAAAAATGTAATTTTAATCACATACTGTGTACTTACATTTGATGTTGAGAACTTTCCCAACGTAGAGGTTAATGATTTTTGAAAGAGTTGGCTCTTATAAAAGCTGCAGACAATCCAATTACTTTCCAATGTTAATTCCTTTCCTTTTTTTTTTTTTTTTTGAAGCTTGTGAGAAGGACCAAAAATACACCCTTATTGTTGAGCAACAACAGTAGCTCTATTCTTTAGAACTGTTTTATAATTTCCAGTTGATGAATCTCTTGAAAACATCCCACTACACACCTCTCTTGGTGTCAACTCATTGGTATTTAACAATCATTATGTTTTTAAGAGTGTCAAGTCACATTTCATATTTAGTCATATGATAAACCAGTGCATTTGTCTATTACATCTCATATTACTGGACAAGGTAGGACTCAAGATAACCTCAAGACAAGCACTTTATTTTATATTAATTAAAAGCTCAATTTAAACCTTTGTTGTTTATATGGTATAGGTCTAAAATTATGAAAGTATACAGTTTTAACAATAAATTCTGCTGTATTCTGAAGCTGGTTTTCTTTTTCCCCAAAATTTGGAGACTAAATACAGTCCCACTTAGGACAAAATGTGCCCATTTCATTCCATTTTTAAATATTATTTTGGTTGCCATTTTGTCTTTTTGCATTTTTGTTTTTAAGAATTTGCTGCTTTTAGAAATAATATGGTTGCATAGCATAAATCTGTATAATAGTTACAATAAAACATTCTTCTAAAAGACGTAGACATAATCTACATGATCAGTACAGTTTTGCAACTGGAATTTATTTGAAAGAGTTTAACAATTGAATTTTCTTCTCTTTTCTGTTTATAAAAAAAGAAAGATTGCAAGATTCACAACTTAAAATGTCCTCATCATCAATAAAAAAGCATAAATGTAATAACCCTCAGAAAACGGCTCATTTTAGATCCTATGGGACAAGGTGACGTCAACTGGGCATAAACACTGCCTCCAGGGCAACACATCGACATATGCCCCACCCACTGCCGTTCGGCTGCTAACGGAACATGAAAGGCACTGCGTAGTGCACCATTGGCGAGTTCGCACACACACTGCGTTTAAAGTTCAAAATAGTTCAACTTTCGCCACTGTGCTCTATGACAATTACCTGCATGGCCAATAGAAACAGGCATCCAAACAAGCATGGAAAGCAAAATGGATGAACAGGTAGTAGTATGTGAGCTATACAAATTTGCGGTCGTATAGGGACATCGGGAGAAAAGCTGTGTCATCATGGAGACATACAGTATCTCAATTCAAGTTGGCATGTCAGATGTGTATTAAAAGTCAGGTAACTTGTAGGTAGGCAATATGCGTCAGTTTGTTACGTGAAATGTACACTGGCAGCAGCAGCATGTGTTAAAAGCTGTTTTTTCCTCCTCTAGCCTATAGAACTCCCGCTAAAAGTTTTGAAAACTCCACCTACTTTGCTCTGGCCAGCGTAGCGCAAGTCGCTTTGTATCTGAAGCACTACGCTCAACACAGCTGCCAGCACAGTGCATTCTGAGTCCTGTGTGAGAGGGCCATGACACTTGATCATGCTGAATGCGAGTTGCATCGCGTCAAAAACAAATAGAAAATCACTGCCGCTATCTTGTCTACACTGGGTACAGTATACAGATGCGCGTTCACTTTCTGACACAGTCCACGTGCTCGAGTCTGTTGTCAATAGGACAAATAAAGTGAAACAACGTTTGCTTCGACGCATTTGGTTTAAACAGCTCATTCGTGTCTTTGTACCAGTGTTTAATTTGAGCCGGATTCTGCCATTCTTGTTCCAGAATGTCAAATTTTCGTGTTTTGCGTTCCAGTATTTATTTTAATCGATCTGGTGAACTTCTGCCTGGTGACCTGACAGCATACGTGTGTGAATGAGTGAGTGAAGCACAGTGAGCAAGGCTGAGTGGGTTTATGCAGATGCATTTAGACGTTACGTTTAGCTATTGGCCCTCAATATATATTTTTGACCAATCAGCTTTCTTAAGTTTACAATCACTCTCAATGGTTGGTGATTATCGGTTGCGCGCGAAGTGAGCAACGGAAAGAAAGAATGGTATATTGGTCTACCTAAATAATAATTATATTTTCAAAATGTCAAAGAGACAGTTTTTTAAATCCACAATGGTGTGCCTGATCAAAAGAGACCCAGAGAAGGTGGAACTGCACCATGGATTTTTTTTTTACAGTGAACAACCTTTTTTAAGTGCATCAATACAATTCCCATCTCCAGCGCAGAATGCAAATGAACCTTCTCTCATATGAATTTGATATGCACATCAAGCTGTGCCTCTCTTAATACAAAGACAATTTCAACCCTACTATTTCTATGCCTTGTTGGACCACCATTGTGCAAATTTAAACCAGACATGTACATTAGATCTTGGATTTCTAAAGGACACCGACATGCAACTGACATGCAGCAAAGTCCGCAGTAGGGAGGAGGATGACCAGAAGGGTTTCAAGACGCTGTGGGCTCTTCTTGAAGATTAGACAGGGTGAGTGATTTAATTAATTTACTTTTCACTTGGCACAGAGTAGTGAACTGAATGTCAGTGGTGTTAGTAAACTGGATGGCAGTGATGTTTCATAATATTAATATTTGTAGCTACACATATATATATATATATATATATATATATATATATATATATAAAGAAATCCATGATTGGCCTGAATATATGGAACATAATAATACACGAGGCCATTCAGAAACTTGTTAATGATGCTCTTATAGCGCTATCACCATTTAGTGACGTCATGTTCCAGGAAAACTGAAGTTGTATGGTTGGTGTTGATCACAGTGGCTTTTATTTGCTGGTTTTGTTCCAGAAATTATTCATTTAGAAATTAAGCACTGCTTTGTACAGATATCAGAAGGATCCCAGCGTAAGGAACAAGTGGATAGTTTATTTTTAATGGCAACCCAAATCGTGTCTGCGGATTGTTAGGAGCATTTTGTTTTGTAAATGAGGGACAGTGTCACAAAGAAGCATTTGTTGAAAGATGAAGCTGTACTAGATCTGACAGCAGCTGCCATTGTAAGTAAATGATTTCATAATGCTTTGTCTGGAAAATGACCATTTTATTTTGATCATGTTGTCAAAAAACTCACATGCAATAGCCAGGGGGCGTTCAGAATGAGGGATGAAAATAATAATTTTTCCACATATTCATTTATTTATTTATTTTGCACAAAAAACTTTATAAACCTCAAGGAACATATTAAAATAAAATCAATGCATGACCCCTTTAATCATTAATGCAGCTGAAATACTTGATTTTTTAAATTATTTTATTAAAATTTGAGAATCATTTAATATAATTATTTAATTTATTAACACTATTCCTATTTTATATGGAAAATTACCTGTAATGCAATAAATAAATAAAAGGCACTGTCTCTGTCATATAAACTATCATTCAAAAGTTTGGGGCCAGATTATATTCACCAAGGCTGCATTTATTTGATCAAAAATACAGTCAAAAACATTTAAATAATTAGAATTCAATTCCGATTAAAATTCTTATTTCAATTAAAAAAATTTCTGTAATGGCAGTGGAAAACATGATAATTTTTTTCTGTATTCTTTAAAGAACAGAAATGTTGAAAAACATTTATTTTAAAAAATGGAAAAGAAAAAAACTATATATTATCTACAAGCACCAACTGAGTCACTCACTACAACATTTTGTCCATGAATTTGGGTAAATTCTGTAAACTTCTGTAAAACTATGCAACTATACAGGACATTCATAGACATTTGACATAAGCAAAAGCTTGGTCACAATACTGCAGACAGCAACAGTTGGGTTGTTCAGTACTATAAGTGTATTTTAAGCTGAGGCTTTGCTAAGTTCAACTGTACTTCACAGCAGCATAATGAACATCATCTGTGGTTGATTGTACAGCAGTAGGAGTCAATGATGTCTTCTTTGTGTCAGACTGCTTGAAATTTATAGTTGAATAATAAACATCCTGATCCTTCGTGTGAACTTGCTGTGTGCAGACCGTATCTAAGGCATTATCATGCAGCGCCACAGATCCCGACTGAGAGTTTGAGCAGAAAAGAGGACAGAAAACAAAATATCAGTGACAGAACACAAAATATATCAGCACGTGTGAGTGAAATTAAATCTGTTTGTTCTTATCCTCTCACCTGTAAACTCCCATTATTGTCCTCATGCTGTTGAGCTGAATTATCCTTTCTCCTCCTGTTTAAAAGGCATCATGTCAAAAGAGATTTTTTTTATGAATCTAAAAGTTTGAAAGATTTCTTCCTCCCAATTTAAACAGACCAACTACTCAAACTGCAATAACAGGTTGTTCCAAAACCGCAACACATTACCACCCCCACCCATTCATTTACACGACAGTGTCGACTTTCCAGAGCTCAACAACATGGCCTGCACATTCATGGTAAACCAATAAGGTGGAATCAAGAAAGATGGTATTATTTTTAAAGTTTCCCTGCAATCATTAATTTTATCCCTTAAATTTAATCTTTAAGAATCAAATTAACATATTAAAATTTTTTACCATTAACATAGTTGTCTTAAAATGGCATGAATGCATCTCTACACCATTACCTTTTTGAGTATACACGGATCCATTACATTCTATTTAAGTCTATTTAAGTTACCTAGTCTCTGCCCAGTCACACCAACTCGGATCTGCTCCGCTTTCACTGAGAAGTAAATGCTTTAGTAAATGCTACACAACAGCAGTGGCACTCTTGGATTAATGGTTATCGCTATGTTATTGATTGCAGTTTCGAGAATGAATTCGCGAGTGAATGTATTCAAGTTGTCACTCATCTTAGTTCATCGCGATCTCATTCCGTTGTAATCAAAGAAGCTCTACACTACGAAGTTAATCTCTAATTTACATTGTGTAATTTACTCAGCAATGGTCTTGACTGATGAATTTGCACATGGTTTGTCTTTAAGCATATTAAAAACACCAGACAGACATGTAAACAATGTTAAAAACTGAAGTTTCACCATAGGGAGTCTTTAAAAACAGAAGAAATAAGGATAGAATAGAAGAAAGTCTGTGAAAACTTATGCTGTTTCTTCTGTGTGTAGCCAGATTGTTGTACAGGATCTCAATAGTTGGAAAGAGTTCACATGATCATTTCAGTCTGACTGTAACAGTTAGATCCAGCAGAATTCACATGGCAAATGAGAGAAAGCACAGCTACTCATTTCATATGCAAAGATGATGTCTACACTAGGCATATGCAAGACTAGTGGACTAGTCGAATAAATGGAACTGCTGCTGCTAGTCGACATTGGAAATACTAGTCGACTAGTCGAAATTTTATGGTGTCTGAGAGAGCTCAACGCGCTGCAAATGAAAAAACACATGCAAATAGGAAAAAACACCTAAAATTAAGAAAACATCTTCATCAATTTGACAGCACACGTGCTGCAAATACTCACAATGCGATAAAACACAAAAATGTTCTGCAAATACTCACAACACAAACAAATATAGAAAGGCGGGGGCGGGGGCGGGGGCGGGGGCGGCGGGGGGAGTCACGTGACGTGCTCATGAACCTAGTCGCACTTGAGTAGAGCTCCGTACGTTTGGCCTCTTTTTGCTGATTTTTTTTTCATTTTATTTTAAGTTTTATTCATTAATAATACTTTCCCTGATGGCGCAAAATCAGTTGTCTCCGTCGGCTTCTCCGATTAAGAAGAAATCAAGCCACCGACCACGAGTGATATGGTGGACAAGATGGCGAACACTGTTACACACTTTGAGGACATTCTAAGAGCTAAGTTGACGGCGATGCGGAACGAGTTCGCTTCTCACATGTCAGTTGTTCAGTCGCTATGCTCTAAACTGGATCTTCTTACAGGGGAGATGAGAGAGCAAAAGAAAGTTGTCGCAGATCACGATAGGAGAGTAACCGCGCTCGAGCAACAGGTTGTGGACTTACAGGATCGCAATAGGCGCAGCAGTCTGCGTCTGGTTAGATTGCCTGAAGGTTCCAAAAAGTACACAAGGCTCTTCTCAGATCGCGCTAAACCATGGGTTTTCATCTTTATGTGGAGTAAGGGAAATATGCCACCGCCTTGTGGGGAAAATATTAAGCACTTAACTAAGGAAGACTGAGAGAGTGCCAGGATCTTAGTCTCCCCACTCAATGCTTTTGGTCTCGGTATAACAGGTGGTTATATGTTGGTGCCTATCGTGTTGCTATGTGGTGCTACAGATGAGGTGAGGTGGGCTCCAGGATTTACTTTATACACAGTGGCCCCTGGAGTGTGTGTGTGTGTGTGTGTGTGTACAGATAACATAGAAGATAAGAGCTTTTGACTGCACAACCCACCCTCCCCAGGTCTAACAGGATAGGTGAGACGCCCCCACTCCTTAGTATAAGTGACTCAACTTAACATACACAGTTTCAGTTTAACTAAACAGAAATATTTATTTAGATGAAAAGTATTGGTCTTAAGAGACTAATTAAATGATTTGTGACTTCTTTCTTTTCTTTTCTTTTGTCACAGGAGGAGTGAAAGTATTTCAAATTCAGTCAGTTCAGAATGAAATCAAATATTGACAACAATAAAGAAAATGTCAGAAATCTGTGACTGTTTCTGTTGAACCTTAAACAACAATCTGTGTTCCTCTTTTACCACACCGAGAAGTTATACATTCACAATCAGCTTGATTCAATCAGTTCAGCTCAAATTTTGAAGATTTCACGTCAAAAATCCAGGGAAAATGATATTCAGTCCATTCATGAGTCAGAATGTTTATAGACTTGCAAAAGAGAGTATATGAATCACTTTGTAGGGAAATTCACAGGTCACAGGAGTTTGACACACCTGCTCTAAATGGTTAGGTGACTGTCTCTTTCACTGTTCACTTTAATGTTCACTTCTTAATTCATAGTTACTAGAAGCTTTCATTGTAGTTCACAGTATCGCTTACTGATTATGATGTTATTTTATTTATGTTTTAATTGTATTCCTTCTCTCTCTTTCTTTTTTTTTTTTTTTGTTTAAAAAACACTACCTAGTCAATATGTGATTTTGGGGCCAATGTTGGTGCTTCAGTAATGTGCAGGTTTTTGTTGATGCCACGGATCATATTAAGGGGAGCTGGCAAATCAAGGTTTGTTCTTGGTTTGATCTGCCATAGTTCATGGGAATGTGTTTATGTTTTTTTGAATAGTGACGGGAAGGGTGGGGGTGGGGGTGGGGGGTGGTTTAATGGTAGACTCAACTGGTTTTATTTTCAAACTTGTATTTTGTCTTATTATTCAGTAATTCTGTTCGATACCTATGACTGACCTTAATATTCTGAGTTGTAATATTAATGGCTTAAATGGCCCTCACAAACGTACAGTTTTTCTGGATTTTTTGCGAAGAAGAAAGATTTATATAGCGTTAGTTCAAGAATCACATTTGAAAGAGGAGTATATAGGTGTAATAATAAGTTTTATGAAGTGATATCTCACTCATCTTTGGATACTAAAACCAAGAGTGTCCTAATATTGGTGCGGAGGACTTTAAATATTACTATTTTAGATAAAGGTTGTGATACAGATGGTAGAATAACACATATAAAAACAATAGTTGAGAATAGGAATATTGTATTTCTTTCAGTTTATGCACCTTGTACTCCTGACCCTACTTTTTTCTCTGTTTTGTCAACCTATCTCTTGAAATTTTCGGATTTTGAAATTGTATTGGGTGCAGATACGAATTCTGTAATGTCGCATATCCTAGATAGATCTGGACCAAAAATCACAGTCTCAAGCTTTTTGTTCAGACAAACTTTGTCAATGTGTAACCTCATCCTCATTGATGGATAGTTGGCGTTTATTAAATCCTTCTGCTAAGTCTTTCACTTTCTTTTCTGCTACTCATAAATCCTATTCACAAATTGACTATATTTTCATTTCTACTTCTTTCGTGATGCTGATATCTGTTCCTTATCTCTGTCGGATCATGATGGATATTTGTGCAGATTATCTTTGATCCCTCAGCCATCTCGTGCCACTAGATGGCGATTTAACCCTAAATTGTTACAGGACGAAAACTTTTGCAGTCAATTCAGAAATAAATTTCCTGAGTTTATTGAAATTAACCAAGGTTCAGTGGATGATCCGCGAACACTTTGGAATGCAGTTAAAGGATTTATAAGGAATAACTCAATTTCATACGCCTCTTTCCTTCAGAAAAACCGACACAAAAAGTTGAAATAGGAATCACAGCTCCAGAATCTGACTAGAGATAATCAACGTTGTTTCTCTGACAATACACTCAGTAAAATCATGGTGATTAGGTCCGAAGTCAATTCATTACTGAGATCCAGGGCAGAATTCCTGATTCAAAGATCCAGGCAGAATTACTATTTTCAAGGGAGTAGACCAAGCCACCTTTTAGCTCTAAGATTACGCAACAGTGTAAAGTTTGCTAATATTTCAGCAGTGAAATCCCAATCTGGGCTCATTATGACAGACCCAAAACACATTAGTATCGCCTTCCACTCTTTTTACGCTAACCTCTATACTTCTTCTGCGGATGGTGACCCTGACTCTTTTGCATCTTTTCTGTCCAACCTTGATTTACCCAGGCTGTCAGGTTCTGATTCGGAATACCTGGCTGAACTGATCTTTCTTCAGGAGCTGGAGTCAGCAATCTGATCTATGAACAAGGGGAAATCCCCAGGCATAGATGGTATTCCAATCGAATTGTATACTACTTTGTGGTCGGATTTAGGCCCCCTCATGTTAGATATGATAAATTTTTCAGTTACTCAAGGCTCATTTCACCCATCTATTAATATAGCTGTTATTTCTCTCTTGTTAAAAAAAGATAAAGATCCGACTTCCTGTTCTAGTTACCGGCCACTTTCTTTGATAGGGACTGATGTTAAATTATATGCTAAAGTAATATCTCGTCGTCTAGATTTATGAACAGCCTAGTTCATTATGACCAAACAGGATTTATTAAATCTCGCTCAGCTTCAGATAACTTACGCAGGTTATATCATATTATTAATTCAACGAATAGTTCGTCCTACCTTTGTGCAGTATTATCTCTAGATGCGATGAAAGCATTCGAGCTGCTAGAATGGAACTATTTATGGGCGGTTCTACAGCATCTGGGTCTAGGATTGAGTTTCATAAATATGAAACACTGTTCTCACAGGTGCTGTTCGCTCTAACCCATTCTTTATACATCGAGGTACTCGTCAGGGTTGCCCGCTTTCTCCTCTGTTATTTGCCCTATCCTTGGATCCCTTAGCTCAAGCGGTCCGACAATCTGAAACTATTTCTCCCATAATTATACGGAATATGTTTAATTATACGGATTAAACATCATCATATTTCTTTGTTTGCTGACGATATCTTATTGTCTTTGGAGAAGCCGTCACATTCTATTCCTCATGTGTTGAATTTATTTGACCATTTTGGATCTCTCTCTGGGTTTAAAATGAATTGGAGTAAGTCATGTCTACTTCCCCTCAATTCTAAAATTGATTCTATTTCCCTTTCTATATCTATTCCATTGGTTCAAAACTTTAAGTACTTGGGGATAGATGTTTTTCCTTCCCTGCAGGAAATCCTCTCAAAAAACTATAATAGTATTCTAGCCAAAGTATCCTTAGATTTGGAAAATTGGTCTCATCTTCCTACTTCTTTTCAGGCTCGTATATTGGTGATTAAAATGAATGTTCTCCCATGTATTAATATCTTTTCTTCCATGATTCCTCTCGCTCCACCAGTTGGCTACTGGAACAAACTTGATGCATGTGTTTCACGGTATATATGGGATGGGAAACGTCCTCGTATTAAACTGACTACCTTACAATGATGTAGATTACATGGAGGTCTTTCTTTCCCCAATTTTAGACTGTATGCTCAAGCCTTTTCCCTCCGCTCTTTATCAGTTTGGTTTGATCCTGACGCTTCTGTGTCTTGGAGAGCATTGAGGAATCTATTGTTTATCCTTATAAATTTGAAGCATCTTGTTTTTTCGGGGGTTCTGCTTAGGCAGTGTAAATCTCGGTTTGGTCCCATTGTAACCCACCTCCTCTCCACATGGAGGGATGTTGAAAGACGTTTACAACTAGTTACAATATGGCATAGGCATTCGCCTATTTTCCACAATAATAATCTTTTGTCAGGCAGTACTCCATTTCATTGTCCGCAATGGACTCATAATAAAGTAAACACTCTGGGGGATATCTATGATGATAGTGGTTTAAAATCCTTCCAGAATCTCAAAACTCAATATAATCTGCCAGACACCTCCTTTTTTGTGTATTTGCACATTAGATCGGCCCTACGGGCGTATGGGGTGCCTTGGAACTCTCAGCTGCCTGTTCACCTTTTGCACAAACTAATCCTTCCTTCTGAGGAATCTCCCTCCTCTGCTTCAGTCATCTATCTCTTTCTTCTTGAGCATTCATACAAACCTTTATCTATTACATCTGTTTGGGCTAAGGATCTTAATGAGGATGTGCATGTTTTATTTTCGTATCAGGTACGGGGTATGTTTAAATTGTCTTCTAAAACCCTAATCAAATGATTCATTGGAAATTGCTGCATAGGGTTTACTTGACTCTAATGAAACGTTTTTTTATGAATCTGTCGTCTTCTCCTCTTCTTCTTTATAAGAAAGTGTAGTCTCTGTTCGCAAGGATCTTTAGGCACGTTTTTGCTTTTTTTTTGGGAGTGCCCCTCTCTCTCACCTTTTTGGACTCATATTTGTTGGGTACTGAGATTTGTTTGACTCCGCGCCATTTTTTCATGAATGACTTTTGGGACTTCTCCATGGCATTCAGCTTTTAATGTTGTCATCTTTTCTAAAATCTTTGTAAAAAATATTTTATATTTATTTATTTATCTATTAATATTAATATTTTTATTTTATTTTATTTATTTATTTATTTATTTATTTATTTATTTATTTTTTAAGTCTACCGGGGGTGAGACGGGTTGGGGTGGGTTCTAAATTTGCACAGCTGCTTTTTGTTTTATACTATTGTTCCCAGAAGAAAATTCAATAAACAATTGTTAACATAACATAAAAAAAAAAAAAAAAAAAAAAAAGGTGCTGCAAAAACTGAAACGCGCTGCAAATGCTCACAACACAAATAAATACATAAACGTGCTGCAAAAACAGAAACGCACTGCAAATGCTCACAGCACAAATAAATATATAAACGTGCTGCAAAAAAAGAAACGCGCTGCAAATGCTTACAACACAAATACAGAAACACACTGCAAATAGGCACAGACCTGGCTGGAAATGTTTAAGGGAACTGCAAAGTTATGAATACCGCTGGGACATTAGCAATGTCTACTCTGAAAAGGGAGATTTTTGTTTATTTCAACATCCTGATCATATGATTCCTTAGCCTTTTTTTATATTATCAGCCTAAATAAGCTGACGACATACACAATTACTGTAACTGTGAAAGGTTATGTAAGCTGGCTTACTTTTACAACTTCCCTTACAAAAATTAACCATGGTTTTACTATTAAAATGAATGAATTAATAAATAACTACATTTATTATTTAAAAATAAAAAAAAACATGGTTACTACACATTTACCATAATAAAACCATGGTTAATTTTCATTTTGTTGGGGTCCTCCCGTTGTGATTTGTGCTACTTGCAATGTGTTTCTGTATTTGTTTGTGTTGTGAGTGTTTGCAGCGCTTTTCTGTTTTTGCAGCGCATTTCTGTATTTGGTTGTGTTGCGAGTATTTGCTGTGTGTTTCTATTTTAGCAGTGCAATTCTGTTTTTGCTGCGTATTTCTGTATTTGGTTGTGTTGCGAGTATTTGTGTTTATTGTATTTATGTTTTCATAATTTGCTGGTGCTTTTTTCTATTTGCATGTGCTTTCTTGCAGTGCGTTGAGCTCTCTCGGCCACCATAAAATTTAGTCATTGTAATGTTACGTTTTAAAAATAATACAATATTTTGAAAAGTGGATATCTGGAGCGGAAAATAAATTTCATTACAAAAACGTCCGCTTAGAGGACGAGCAAGGTGTGGGACTGTATTTACATATTTAGTTCAAATTAGCAAACATTATGAATGAAAGGTAACTGAGTTTCTTCAGGTTTCTTCAGGTTTCATTGACATTTTCATGTTATCTCTATATAATGCCTAATAAAATAGTGTTTATATGCGCAACTACTTTGTTTTCAGGGGTAACCATGGTAACCGATGTATTTCTGTTTGTCCAAAACTGCCACCTGCTTTCAAAGAATGTATGTTCATTCATCCCCCAGACTGACACAATAGATAAAAACTAAATTTTACCTGTACCACAGGACTCCTATGAGTGCAAGAATCAGAAATACGGACAGTATGATTACAGTGCTCAGTAAAGCTGTATTTGCCCCTGGTATCTGGATTTCTGGGTATTCAAGAACAATAAGCATAAAACAAGCTCAGATACACTGAAAGAAAAAGAGAAATATACTTATGATATTAAAACACTAACTAAATATTAAGTACTTCATCTGAATGCTGCAAACATTTCACACTGAAGCACATGTATCACGAGAGATGTGTTACCTCCTACAGCACAGGAATACTGTTGAAGCTCTTCACTGCTGACTGAGTCCAGGTACAGCTTGTTGTCTTTAGTGAATCTATCCGTTACCTGTCGTCCGTTCTTGTACCAGATGTAAGTATGTTTGTCATTCAGAGTGCAGTTGGTTGAACAGCTTAATATCACTTCCTCTTTCTCTGATACAGCAGCTGGGCTTCTTTTCGTCTGTGTATCTGAAAAACAAAAGTGTATGAGAAATATTATACAATAAACATTTTGAACATAATTGGTTTATCATGATCAGTTACCTGTAACAGTAAGAATGACTCCAGGTGATCCAGAGTATTTGTCTAAGTCACTGATGATCCTGAATCGATATTCTCCAGAGTCGCTGATCTTGAGCTCTTTGATTCTCAGTTTGTTCCCCACATACTCCACACGACCAGCAAACTGATGATCCTCACGCAGATCCTTGAAGTCACCAGGCTGAATGTAATGCCAGAATGTTTTTTTTACAGTATATTCAGAAGGATGTGAGTATGTGCAGGAAATGTCTACTGTTGAGCCCACCAAAGCACAGACTCTTCTAGAGGTGTAAGATACATCCCAGCAACCGCTCTGAGAAACACCTGAAAGAGACACAGATTACTCCTGTTCACATCAAGACAAATGTTTTGTCAAGAACTGCAGTTTTGCTCATATAAACGGAGCTGCTGCTGTTTCATAAAACTATAACCTGGTGCCAATCATGCACAGACTATTCTGCTGGGCCTAAGCAGATACCCACATTCAGTGTGAAAAATATTTTATTTGACTCAGTGGCTATTAATGGGAGATGGGTTCTGCTCTTTTTCCCTCTGATCTCACTGAGAAATAAACTGCTCAACCAAGAAGATTTGAATTTTGGTCACATAAAATGAGCTGCTGCTGGTACATAAAACTACAACCTAGAACTGATCTCACACAGACTATTTTGCTGGCCCTGAGCCAATACCCACATTTGCGACTTTGGCCACTTGCGAGAGAATGTGTACAAAACAGGAAGTAGGTGCGCATACTGTTAAAGTTTGGGAAATGCTAAAGTTCTGTGCCCTTAAAAGGGAGGTCTACTGGATTCTTCAAAGCCTTGATTGTGTTTATGGGGTGCACTGTAACATGTTTATGCTTCGTTTTTTATTTATTTTTTTTTTTTAAATTACATTATTTTTTATATATTTTACCTGTATTCTACACTGCTTTTCTGTTCTCCTAAAAACGGTCTGTTGACTTCCTATTTCCTCCCTCAGAAATTAGCAATGGGCTCAGATTGGTTAGCTGGCCCAATGTGTTGTCATTTGCTAACCGCCTAGTGCATGTTGTCCGAAAACCTCACGCCTCTTACCATTACAGGTAGTTGCATGTTCCCGGGGGCAGGATTTATGGAAATTTCAGGGTTTGTGATGTCACTAACCCAGGAAGTAGTCCCTACCAGCCGTTTGTTGGTTGTGGCTAGAAGGGATACAGCTCCGACCGGAAATGAACAGTGAAATTTAATTTTCTACCTTTTAGATTGTGTTTTATTAACCTCTACACCTACCCCAACCCTAAACCTACCCTTACAATAATGAAAAGATGCTAATTATGGTTGTACAGTGTGACAAAAATTACGCTGTATTGACGTGTGCATGCTGGACTTGGCAGTGATCCTTACAACTTATCAGAGAACCAGTGGTCCATGGATGCATTGATATGTGGCAAAGAATATGGTTTTCTGACATTAATATGTACCTGATTTCAATGCCAAAGAAATAAACAAAGCAAAGACACACAAAAGCCTTAACACTTCATCTACTGTGTAATGCTGATAAAAAAAATCAAGGTTCCATGACACCAATAAACATTCTGGTTATTTTAATATGATTATTTTAAAAACATTTTTTTTAAATGATTTGCAAAACTTTCAGAAGTAATGTAAATTCAGTCTATTTAAGAACTCTTTGTGCCTGTATCAGTCAGATTTTTTAATGTATTTTTTTGTTTTTGTTTTTGTTTTCACTGCATTGAAGCTGAACACTAACGCTGCCACTCAGTGAGTAACTGCAGTAACTTCCACCAGTTGTGACGTCATGTTCATACCCTCTATCTGAAGTTAAGCGTATCCCAACATTCATGTTCAGGAACTCGTGTCCCGCAATCACGAGAGTGATGAAAACTTTCCATTGTTAGTTAAACATTACAAATAATTTGGTAGTAAAACATGAAGTGTTGCATATTATATTGGTGAAGAGATCAGATTGTGTATTTTGTGAAATGTTTGCAAGTGCTTTTTAAATCACTTAAGTAGAAGCATCACAATTACGAAATGTACAATTTATAGCACTATGAATTTCGTATCATTTTGCACACACTTAACAGCCAGTTGAATACTTGTGCCAGACTCATGAAATTTACATCATGCAACGAATGGTCAAGTGCAAAGACAGCAAGTGTGGGTATTGGGACGGGCTTCCTGTCTTAAATGGCACACTAAGTCCTCGTGGTATTCATAAGTCCTCTGAATCCATATTTATGTGATGTAACAACATTTTGATTTGAACAGATAAATGTGGAAATCTGAAAGAATTTTTGTGATGAACATTCATCTTGGTTTGAAAATTACCTTTAAACATGTCCACTTATACTCATGTATAAACAAACACTGATATTATATTAATGCTCATTAAATAAATAAATAATAGTGTCACTCACACACAGGAGAGGAGGAGTTCATAAGATCTGCAGTGAGAAAACAGGAGTAACTGGCAGCAGCTTCGGGTGAAATTTTAATGCTCCTGGAATGACTAAGATCTTTTACATATTGTCCGTTTTTTTTCCAGTAGTAATTCTGAGTTGTGAACGTCAAATCACAGGAAGTCTCACAGGTCAGTGTTAGTCTCTGATCTCTCGGGTCTGTAGATGCAGAATTCATCCTCACCTGCAGGTCTGAATAGAGTGAAAATTAATAAAACTTGACAAATGAAAACATCTGAACTGACCAGAATCTAGATTCAATTTCACCTGTGACTGTTAGATTGACGGCTGCTGAGCTGAGATGTTTAACTCCATCATTCATGATGAACATGAGCTGATATTCTCCAGAGTCTCTCTCTCTCACTTCTGATATTGTGAGTGTTGAATGGTCATTTGTGATCATCTGTTTTACTCGTCCTGAGTAGTCTGAGTCTAAAGTCAAATCTTCAGGTTCATAGTTTTTTCTCCAGTTTGCACTCTGTTTCTCGCTGAACCAGAACGCAGGTTTAATGTTGCTGTTGCTGTCATAAGAGCACTTCAGCTGCACACTGGTTTCCCTCAGAGCACAAATATTCTTACAGGTCACAGAGAGATGGCTCATGGTTAGAGAGCCTAATTTTTACAAAAAAAATAAAAAAATAATAAGTAACACTGAGACCAAAAACTTTGCATTGATGAAGGACAGATTCTCATCTGACAAACCAAGTGAGTCACTATGAAAGCAGTGAGGCAACTCTCCTTAAAGTCTAAAATTTATTTAGTTTGTATTGGAACAGATTTTGATGAAACATTAAAGCAAAACTGCAGCTGAATCCATTAAAACAATAATCTTACCTGACATGTGTAGAAGTTGGATCAGTAGTACGAGTCTGAAGTCCATGATTTAACTTTCAAAATAATTCACTTGTTTGTCTAGAGTAAAATAAAAACAACAACAACAACAACGTAGCGAGACAGACACACATTAATTTCCAACAATTTAGCGCAATAGCTTCTAAATGAACTGTTTAAAGTTAACATGGTTATGGAAATGTGGTGTCAAAAGTGGTGTTCATAATTGAAGTTTAGCAGTCTTGTGATCTTATTTCCTTCCTTTTTTTTCTCCAGTCTTTTACCCGCTTTTTGTTGAGCAACTGCATTTAACCTCCCACTTCTTGAGCATCTCTAGGTTTGGAACTTTACAGTTCATTTTTAGATTTTACATTTCCCAATAGGTTGCCAATGACAAATAAGGATAAATCTTGTTTAAAACATGTTTCAAATGTACAGAAACGCATTTGTTGATTTCATATGGTTTTGAAAAACCTTTACACCATTTTCAACAAAAGTTAATTTAATGACTCTAAAACAGGGGCCGGCAACTGGCAGCCCACAGGCCAAAACTGGCCCGCGCCCGCAGCCAGATTATTTTGATAGCGGCTGGTTCTGAAATAGGGCTGCAACGATTAGTCGGCATTCTCGACAACGTTGACAATAAAAAATTGTCGACAAATATTTTTGTTGTCGAGTAGTCGTTTGATCTCATATGACCTAATATAAGAGCCTGCAATAATGAGGTTTGACCAGTGTGGCGCTGTAGCGCAAGACCTAATTCAGCCCTCTTGGATGCAATTCAAGAGAAGAAGACACACACAGCACTTCAGAGCAAAATGCAGCCGAACGAACCTGAAGCTGCTGAGCGGCGTTTGGATGAATATGTAAATATATGCTGCTTTCCTCTCAATAACGAAATAAACACAACAAAAACTGACAGCAGCAGTTAAAAATGCATCAGATTACAGTGATGTGGATGTTTGCATGAGCTCTGCAGTAAAGTCCAGTCACGTTTATTTATATAGTACTTTATGCAATAGATAGCCTTAAATCAAACAGATTTACAGTATTAAACATGAAGAACCAGAGTCAGTGTCGATTTCAGTTAGCATTACAACTTGATTTTCTGTTATTAAGCAGCTCTCCAGTGTGGAACTAGCTAGTGATAAAATATTTTTATTAGTGAGGGAAAAAAAATATATTATTTCATTAAAGTGATAGTTTGGTTTGCAAAGATCAAAGCTTGATCTAGCTCAGGACTGTTTTGATTATCAAAACCCTATAAGGTATTTTAAGAGAGATTATTTTGTGAATAAAATAGTTTATCCAAAAATAAAACGTCTTATCACCTTTATTTTGTTTCTTATCCATATGGCTTACAAAAGGCGATGTTAGGCAGAATGATGTGTCATTCAGCTACTTTTTCAAATAGCTAATTACATGGTGAATGAGAGTTTCTCTGTCATCTATTTTGTGTGCCAAATATATATATATATATATATATATATATATATATATATATATATATATTTGGCACACAAATAGCTTTTGCAATTAGTTAAAATGTTGAGTTATGCATATTCTAACAAATATATAACGGTAATCACTTCAGCTTTTGAAAGTCATATTATGTAATTACAATTATTATACAATTAATTTATGCATATATATATATATATATATGTGTGTGTGTGTGTGTGTGTATTTATAAATATCAATTTGATGCATATTTTATGTAACACAGCAAAAATAGCATTTATTTGACCAAGAAAGCTTAGCACAGTGAATGTTTATGTGGTTACCAATCAATGGGATGCTACATCTTATTCAAAACCTGTTGAATTTTGACTAAATATCTTCTATAACTTTTGGTTTAAGACTTCCCCAAGAAACAGACAAGAATGAACTCATGAATGGGCCATTCACCGTGATTTCTGAAGGTTCAGATATAGCATGTGAAGGCAGCATTAATATAAGTAAATATAGAAGTAAATATTTAAACACACACACACACACAGGCTACAAGTAATTGTTTTTGGAATACTCACAAATCAAATCATCAATTCAATCAAAAATCGACACTCAGACAATTAATCTAGAACTTCCCCCCCTCCAATCTCAGAGCTAATTAATACATCTTCTTCAAAAAACTACTCCCCAAAATACACAGAATCATATCAAAATCAGACAACACATTAAGCCTACCAAATGCTAAATGGGAATCAGACTTATCTATTACTCCCGATGCCGCCTTGTGGACACAAATCTGCAAAAATATCTACAGTACTTCATGACAAAAAAAGCCAACCTGCAACTTCTACAGTATAAAGTACTTCATAGTACATTCATAGTATGTGAGTGGGACACATTGCTAAAAAGGCCCAACGAAGGTTGTACTTCCTTCGTCAGCTGAGGAAATTTTATCTGCCATAGGAGTTGCTCACACAGTTCTACTCAGCTGTCATTGAGTCTGTCCTGTGTACTTCAATAACTGTCTGGTTTAGCTCAGCTACAAAATCAGAAATCAAAAGACTACAGAGGACAGTTCGGTCTGCTGAAAGGATTATTGGTACTCCCCTGCCCACCCTCCAAGAACTGTATACAACCAGAGTGAGAAAAGGGGCTCAGAAAATCACTCTGGATCCCTCACATCCATGCCATCTCCTTTTTGAACTTTTGCCATCTGATCGGCGCTACAGAGCACCGAATACCAGGACAGTCAGGCACAAGAACAGTTTTTTTTCCCCAGGCAATCTACCTCATGAACACTTAAATGTTCTCCACTGTGCAATAAAAAATATATGCAATAACCTCATATTTATTTATCACCCTACATTCTAGTATATCTATAGCAGACCTGTACATACAATTTATTATTATTCAAAATTGTTTTTGTTTTGTTTATATATATATATATATATATATATATATATATATATATATACATATGTATGTGTGTGTGTGTTATTCACATCTTATTTTTATTATCTGTGTTGTTGTTGTTGTTGTTGTCTCTGTGTACTGGAAGCTGTGACACTAAAACAAATTCCTTGTATGTGCAAACATACTTGGCAATAAAGCTCTTTCTGATTCTGATTCTAAAAACTGCTGGGTTAAAAACAACCCAATTTAGGTTATTTTGGCAACCCAGCGCTGGGTCAAAAAGGGACGAACCCAGCGCTGGGTTGTTTTAACTCAACAAGTTGGGTTATATGTTTGACCCAGCATGCTGGGTTACTTTTTTATGGTTTAAAATTACTACATTGCTAGGCTAAATTGAACCCAAATCGAGCTAGATGTTAAACCTACAAATCTTGTTCATTTTAAAATCACTTTTACACACAGAATGACTATCAAAAGGTAAATATTTATTAAAAACAAGAAGAGAAAACAGTCAAAAGTAACATGCATTTAAGAAGAAATGCAGAAAAGTATGGCATTAACAGCTACAGAGTTTATAAATGAAGCATTGAACATTTGTTGAATATAACTTTTAAGATCAAATTTGACTTTTTTGGTAAATTTTATATATTGTATAAAAATATTATACAAAAACACTATTATACAATAATTGTACAAATAGTTAATAGTTAAGTTCTTTACTAACTATTCCGGCATGACAGTAAATAAACCACATTAACACTGATATTATAACATTTATCTGAAACATATGTGTGAAAGAATGTGAGCATGTGTATGAATGAGCGTAAACTCCATTTCTACAAAACAAGACAGAAAAAGCATTTAACATTTTGTTTTTACAAATTATACGTTTCATAGTCCATGAATAAAGATCATGCATCAGTGCCAATTTTCATGATCTCTTTAGCATAATTGATGCAGTCCTGTAGAAGCCCCATCAGCACAGCAAAGGCATGTGACATCTTTTACATCATCCAGGGCAGCGTCCTTCTTTAAAACCACTGTTGCATCAGTTTGGGGTAAAGGTCATTCTCCTCTTTGACCAGCATTCATCCCAGTCAGCGCCTGTTCTTCATCAGTGGCCTAAAAAGAGAAAAACATTTGAAAAAAGAAAACATTTAATTAAACTCTATCCATATTCAGATAGAGGTGCATCCACATCAGTAAGGATAGGTAAATAGTCTGTTTTATAATTTCAACCACTTTGTGTGGTTGTTTAATGTCTCTGTCTACCACAGCACTCTAGAATGCTATAATGGCAGCACTAGTGTGAGAGCATGTAATATTGTTTAAATAAATATATTGCTTTCTGAAAGCTACTTCTTTACTGAAACAATAAAAAAGACATGACATTCACATACCTCACAAATTTTCATGTACGTGGAATAATTTATTCTCCCCCATGTTGTTCCAAACCCATACAAACTCTGCTAATTTTTGGAACATAAATAAATATGTGTAATATTCTTAATTTTTGTCCTCCATTGCAAGTCTGGGAGACCAATATTTTCTTCTGAACAGACATGTTCAGACGCTGAGAAAATGGCGGCTTCTCGCACTGGTGTCATCCAATGTTGACGTGATGTGCATGCTCTCTTTCACGTCCACGTTCCCAACCCAGCACCGTTGGGTTATAGATCAAGACCAATTTTTAACCCAAATTTGGGTTAAAACAACCCAACGTCCTTACCCAGCGGTCTCAACCCAGCGTTTTTTAGAGTGTAGGTTCTCTAAACATTAATGGTGGGAGGGACAGCTCTAAGCGTGCTCTTGTTAATGAAATTGTTGAACAGAAGTTTAATATTGTTTTCGTACAAGAAACGCATAGTGATGTTGTAAATGAAACTGAGTAGAATTTGTGGTGGAAAGGACATAAAATACTTAGTCATGGTACAAATCTAAGTAGAGGGGTGGCCATTTTATTTTCCTCATCTTTAGAGGTAATTATTGTAAGGGTAGAGGAACCAGTACAAGGTTGTCTAATTTTAGTTGAAGCTGAAATCCAAGATATGCTTTTTTTTTTCTTGATAAATATTTATTCTCCAACGGTGGGACATGAACGTCTTAATTTCTTTAATATTCTGAGTGGGGTTCTTAAAAAATGTTAGTGAAGGATATGTTGTTATTGGAGGGGGACTGGAACTGTACTGTGAATTTTACTTGATTGATTGAAACACTGAAGAACCTCATATACAGTCTTCAGGTTCATTATCAAAACTTAAAAGATTTTAAACTCTTGGATGTGTGGAGAATTAAACACCCTACTGATAGACAGTATACGTGGGTTAAGGCTTTTTATAATAGAGTCAGTGCTGCACGGTTGGAGAGATTTTATGTGTCAAAATGTTTTAGTAATCGAGTAATAAGTTACCAAGAAGTCTTCATATTGGCATTTCAATGTTAAGTTGCTGCAGGAGCTGATTGTACACAGGGATCAGTCGTATTGTGTTCCAAAGAGGTCTATTATGGACAATTTATTTTTAGTACGAGATGTTTTGGATATATGTAAAGTTTTTAATATGAATGTTGGTTTTGCTTCTTTAGACCAAGAGAAAGCTTTCGACCGTGCTGACCATGACTATCTTTTTAATGTGTTAAAGGTCTTTGGTTTTGGAGACAAATTTGTAAAGTTGATACAATACTGATGCTGCTTGTGTGGTTAAGGTGGGGGGTGGTTTGAGCCGACCTTTTCCTATACTAAGAGGAATTAGGCAAGGCTGTCCACTATCCGGTCAGCTGTACAGTTTAGCCATTGAACCACTGCTTTTTACACTTTGAGAGAAACTGTCAGGTTTTTATGTGTCTGGTTATTCTTTTGTCTCAAAAATATGTCTTTCTGCCTATGCTGATGATATTACAGTTTTTGTTAATCATAATGAGGATATTAAGAGGCTGTCTGAAGTTCTTAATTGTTATGAGAAAGCTTCATCAGCTAAAGTAAACTGGAATAAAAGTGAAGCATTCTGGGTGGGGCAGGGGCAGTGTGAAAATCTCCCACAATTGCCATGGGATCGTAGGTGGGACAGAGAAGTAATTCAATTGTTGGGGATTTTTTTGGGGTCAGACAATTTCCAAAAATTAAACTGGGAGGGTACAGTAGAGAAGGTGTGCACAAAGTTGTCTAGATGGAAATATTTGCTATCTCAGCTGTCTTATAGGGGAAGAATACTGGTGACCAATAATTTGGTTGCTTTTACTCTTTGGCACAAGCTAATGGTGTTACAACCACCTGTGGGACTTATAGAAGAAATTCAAAGAAAGCTCGCACGTTTTTTCTGGTCTGGACAACACTGGATTCGCTCTGCTGTTTTATTCCTTCCTGTTCAAGAAGGAGGTCAAGTATTGGTGGATATAAAATCCAGAATAATGACTTTCCGTTTGCAGACAGTTCGGAGACTATTGTACCACAGTAATGCATCCTGGATGGAAACTGCCTTTGCTCTCCTTAGGAGGGTAGGAGGTATGGGACTAGACAAACATCTGTTCCTAATGCAGCTCCAAGATGACGATCGGGTGGATCTTACATCATTTTATAAGTCAACTATGGAAGCATGGAAAGTGTTTACTATCTCGCGTTCACCTGCTGGTTTGTTGCTATTTGAGGAACCAGTCTTTTTCAACTCTTTGTTACAAACAAGACTGATGTCTGCCCAAAGTCTGCGCTCACGTTTAATTGCTGCTAGATGCATAAAGCTGTGACATGTCCTGAGCATTAAGATAGAAGTTTTGAGTGAAAGGACTGGGGTGAGATCATTGCGACTGCTAAAGAAAGCTATTTCTGAGATTTATCAGTCTTTGGATGCGGACTATAAAACTTTCTTAAATGATCCAAAAAAAAATTATCAATGGAGGAAGGGAGTTCCTTATGTGTTTCCCTCATTAAAGGTAACAATAGCTATGGGGGAGTAGGAAGATGATGAAAACTGTCTTTTGTCATTAAAAACCCCTGGATGAGTTTGAAGAAGTAAAAAGGAAAACCCTTTATATTTCCTGTGTGAAGGCATCTAATGGTCATCTTTTGAGAGGAGTTCCAGCAACAAATTGGACAGAGTTCTTAGGAATTAATTCTTCCCCTAGAGGCTGTTGGCGGTCCCTATATAAATGACCAATTGACAAACGAACGGGCGATCGCCAACAGAGGATTGTACATGGGGCCATAGCCACAAACAGACACGTGGTGCACCTTAATCCTTCTGTAGGGGTGGGTTGCCCTTTTTGTTCAGAAGTTGAAACAGTTTTTCATTTATTTGTACAGTGTTCTCGGTTAAATTATCTTTTTATGCTTCTATCCCAATGCTTTGCAGGTATTGGTGAAGCTTTCTCTTTTGAAATATTTATTTATGGTCCAAAATATTCAGCAAGTAGGGAAAATATGTTAACTCTACTGAATTTTTTGTCTGGTACAGCAAAACTTACAATTTGGAAATCTAGAAAAAATAAATTGTTAGGGCAAGGTTCTTTGAATGTGTTGAATATGTTTATGGGACTGGTGGCAGCTCGTCTTAGGATAGAGCATGCTTATTATAAATTGGTAAAGTGTGTAGAAGTGTTTATAGATGTTTGGGGGATAAATGAGGTTCTATGTACAGTTAATGATGATGGTGATTTGTTGATCGTGTTAAAAATAAAAAGATGGAACTTCTATAATTTTTTTTTTTATGGTTTAATTATTTGGTTTGTGTTTTTGAAAAAATACTGTGTTTTTAATAAAGTTGCCTTTCAAATTCAAACTCTCTCTCTCTCACTCTCACTCACTCTCGCTCTCGCTGTCTCACTCTCTCTCTCTTTTTCTTTCTCTTTCTCTTTTCCTGCCTCTGGGCCCCAGTTGGCTGTGGCATCTCAGTCCCTGCCCTGTGTGGTTCGGATTAGTTGTGGGTGGATGTGATGTGGGGCCGGGGACCTTGTACCTCCAGCTTGTACCAGCTTTGCCCTGGATTTCTTGCCTCTGGCTGGTTCAGCACTACATGTCTTGCTTTTTTAATGCTTCACATATTAGATGATATACATATATTTATTGGAACATAAACAAAGAAAAGAAGGGGAAGAAAAGAGAAGGGAGGGAAAGGGGGAGGAGAGAGGGGAGGAAAAATTATACATGCATACATAGGGTAAACGTACCCATTAAGCACACTTCCATTTTGAGCTCAGATTATAAAAAGAAAAAATAATGTATTATCCTACTTGATGTCTTAACCAATTGATGTGTTTCTTACCACATACCTCCTGAAATTTCAAGTCGATCAGATCATTGCACACTGAGATATAAATCTCCATGTGTTCACACTGTCTGGCGGCCATTTTGAAAGCTGGCTGAAAACTTTCACCAAAAGAGGAACCCTTTAAATGTGCATTTTTTAGATGTTTTAGATGTAAGTTTCACTACTTACTGTAAAATTAAGAGATCAGCGTTTAGACTTTTGCATATTATAACCTGGAACTTGGATGTGGGAAATAATTACAGTTAGATTCAAAAGATAGTTTTATCAACGTAGTGCAGATGCTACAGAACACAGTTAGCTGACTAGCTGTACAAGATTGTATGCTACACTAATATATTACTTCACAGGCATTACCGTCTTGTATTGTTTAATCCATAATATTATAAATTAACAGTTTATTGCTGGTCTGTGGTTTTACACTGCTGTAATTTTTAAAGATTTCGTATTATTGTCAGGTGAGCTTAAAGGGTGCACTAGTATGAAAATCACACAGATTAAGTGTGACATCAATAAGAAAAAATATAATTTCATAGATATTGTTAATAATAGTTGTTCTTAATCAGTGTTGGGTGTAACACATTTCTGTAATTAAATTACTTATCCACTGAAAAAGTTAAGAGATTACTGTTCATTTTTAGGTAATTTAATTACAGTTACTTATAAAGTACTTGCGTTACATACAGTAAATAATTTGAACTCTAAATTTACCATCTAAAGATAAAATTGAATGCATCGGCTTTAACCCTCCGCGCGCCGGCTCGTTCACCTTCAGATTTTCCTGATTCACAGAGAAACCTTAAATACTCAGATACATATAAGACTAAAATCAATAGAATCAAAAAAGCATGAAGTGTCTACTTTTAAATGAACGAATTCAAATCAAAAACTAATATTTCTGATTATGTAATCCCTATGAAAGTAAAGTGGGACCAGTCTTTCCCGTATCTGAAAGCTTGAAGTTTCTACTTTTAAATGAACAAATTCAAATCAAAAACGAGTATTCTTGAGTATGTAATCCGTATGAAACTAAAGCGAGGTACAGTCTTTCCTGTATCTGAAAGCCTGAAGTGTCTACTTTTAAATGAACGAATTCAAATCGAAAACGAATGTTATCTGATTATGTAATCCATATGAAACTGAGGTACAGTCTTTCCCGTATCTGAGCCCATTATATGCAGTCACCTGCGCACAAACGCCCTCACCTAGATACAAAAAAAAATAAAAATAACAAAAAAAAGATTAAAAAAAAATTAAGATTCATCTAATTTTCCTCATTTCTGAAAGAAGACCTACTATGAGGAATTTACCTCATAAGAACAGCGCGATCTAACATGGCTTTATTCAGCAGAGAAGATCATTTCTGTCATTTATTCTTACCTACATTAGTTAACGTGATATTTTTACATAAACCTGTACAGATTTTACTAGTTGGGCTTTTCCTGAACATCTTGCCAAACTGAAATGTATTGTTTAACTTTTAAGCTTTTTTGTTATTCAGATATTTTGCTGAGTATTTCTATTTGTTAACCAAAGAAGGTTACATTTTTTATAAAAACGTTTAAGTATTACAGTTGTTTTAAAGCTAAAAGGCTAAACTATTCTATGTTTGACTCAAATTGAAAAAATAAAGAGTTTAATTTCTATTAAGGTTTATAGGGATTTTAAGATGTAGCCTAATTAGCGATTTGAATAATTAAGTTACTTATTGAGCAACTAAGTTACTTTTCAGACAGAGTAATTAGTAAAGTAATTTAAATACAATATTGATGAAGTAATTAGTAACTGTAATTAATTACTTTTTGAAAGTAACTTACCCAACACTGGTGACCATATTGTTCATGATGGTTTACATTCATAGAGCCAAATATACTAACAGCTTTCACCAGCGCAAACCATCTTTTGGGGTTAAAATAGTACTGTCAGGATTTACTAAAGACATGCAGTGAAGAATTAGCACTGAAAAGGCGTGGGCACATTTATTTTTGCGCCTGACCTTATTGAAAATGCACTTGTAGAAGTTTCCCTTTCAGATGGAATATTTATGGGAGGAGAGTGTTAAAAACGAATCACGCAACGTTTGACATGTTTCATCCCTCATGTTGTGATCCAGTCATTTTGACAATTTCCTTTTCTCCTCCCAAATATTGGATTCACTCTTTTATCAAAAACTGATTTTCATAATCTCAAATCAATGAGTGCTAACTATAAGAAAATAAGCTGACAAAAAGACTGAATCCAAAATTTGGTGATAATACAGATGCATCTCAATAAATTAGAATGTCGTGGAAAAGTTAATTTATTTCAGTAATTCAATTCAAATTGTGAAACTCGTGTATTAAATAAATTCAATGCACACAGACTGAAGTAGTTTAAGTCTTTGGTTCTTTTAATTATAATGATTTTGGCTCACATTTAACAAAAACCCACCAATTCACTATCTCAACAAATTAGAATATGGTGATATGCCAATCAGCTAATCAACTCAAAACACCTGCAAAGGTTTCCTGAGCCTTCAAAATGGTCTCTCAGTTTGGATCACTAGGCTACACAATCATGGGGAAGACTGCTGATCTGACAGTTGTCCAGAAGACAATCATTGACACCCTTCACAAGGAGGGTAAGCCACAAACGTTCATTGCCAAAGAAGCTGGCTGTTCACAGAGTGCTGTATCCAAGCATGTTAACAGAAAGTTGAGTGGAAGGAAAAAGTGTGGAAGAAAAAGATGCACTACCAACCAAGAGAACTTATGAGGATTGTCAAGCAAAATCTATTGAAGAATTTGGGTGAACTACACAAGGAATGGACTGAGGCTGGGGTCAAGGCATCAAGAGCCACCACACACAGACGTGTCAAGGAATTTGGCTACAGTTGTTGTATTCCTCTTGTTAAGCCACTTCTGAACCACAGACAACGTCAGAGGCGTCTTACCTGGGCTAAGGAGAAGAAGAACTGGACTGTTGCCCAGTGGTCCAAAGTCCTCTTTTCAGATGAGAGCAAGTTTTGTATTTCATTTGGAAACCAAGGTCCTAGAGTCTGGAGGAAGGGTGGAGAAGCTCATCGCCCAAGTTGCTTGAAGTCCAGTGTTAAGTTTCCACAGTCTGTGATGATTTGGGGTGCAATGTCATCTGCTGGTGTTGGTCCATTGTGTTTTTTGAAAACCAAAGTCACTGCACCCGTTTACTAAGAAATTTTGGAGCACTTCATGCTTCCTTCTGCTGACCAGCTTTTTAAAGATGCTGATTTCATTTTTCAGCAGGATTTGGCATCTGCCCACACTGCCAAAAACACCAAAAGTTGGTTAAATGACCATGGTGTTGGTGTGCTTAACTGGCCAGCAAACTCACCAAACCTGAAGCCCATAGAGAATCTACGGGGTATTGTCAAGAGGAAAATGAGAAACAAGAGACCAAAAAATGCAGATGAGCTGAAGGCCACTGTCAAAGAAACCTGGGCTTCTATACCAACTCAGCAGTGCCAGAAACTGATCACCTCCATGCCATGCCAAATTGAGGCAGTAATTAAAGCAAAAGGAGCCCCTACCAAGTATTGAGTACATATATAGTAAATGAACATACTTTCCAGAAGGCCAACAATTCACTAATTTTTTTTTTTTAATTGGTCTTATGAAGTATTCTTATTTGTTGAGATAGTGAATTGGTGGGTTTTTCTTAAATGTGAGCCAAAATCATCACTATTAAAAGAACCAAAGACTTAAACTACTTCAGTCTGTGTGCATTGAATTTATTTAATACACGAGTTTCACAATTTGAGTTGAATTACTGAAATAAATTAACTTTTCCATGACATTCTAATGACATCCTGTATACCATAAGATATTTGTAACTATTTTTTTTAATTTAAACTTAAAATTTCAGTTTAAATTTTTGACCACGAACACCAGTTTAGGTAAAGGAATTACAGCACGAGGTTTAAATGAATGTAAATTAGTGATTTATATTAAAAGATCATACTAACATGTTGAAGATTTCTCCAGCTTACAAAGTGCTTTTACAAAAGTGGTGTTGAAGTTTAGTCAGTCATATAATCTTATTTGCTTCCTTTTCTTTCCTCTTATTTACCCACTTGTTGTTGGGTAATTATTCACCCATTGCATTTAGGCTACATTTCCCAATCAGCTGAGTCAATGACAAATGAGTAAAAATCTTGTATAAAAGCTCATCAACAAGCTAAACTTACTAGGCCTTAACACCTCCCTCTGTAATTGGATCCTGGACTTTTTAACCAGAAGACCTCAGTAAGTCCGTGTAGGCCGCAACACCTCCAGCACTACCACACTGAGCACAGGTGCCCCACAGGGCTGTGTGCTCAGCCCGCTGCTCTTTATGCTTCTGACTCATGACTGCACTGCCAAGTTCAGCTCCAACCACATCATCAAGTTTGCGGATGACACAAATGTGGAAAGTCTCATCTGTAACAGTGATGAAACACCCTACAGAGAGGAAGTGGCACAATTGACTGAATGGTGTGGTGCACTAAATTCCAGCAGCACTAAATTCCTGGGGGTTCACTGAAATTTCACTAAGAATATCTATATACCACATATGATGACAGGGCTTGACATTAAGCATTCTCATGTGGTTGTCCTTCAGACAAGTAAATTTGTCATTTACTTGTCCGAGTATAAAAGTTGCTTGCCCGGAGAGAAAAAAAATACATTTAAATTGAGTTATAAATATAATTATTTATTGTATTTATACAAAACATAGTATAGTGTTTAAAGAGTATATGTAGTAGATTTTGTGAGCATGTCACATTTAGTTTATTTAATTAGATCTTTCTTTTTAAATAAAATAAACAAAATAATAAAGTGAAATCAGTATCAACAAAATTCATCTTTGCAATGCAGAGGAAACACAGAAGCTGCATCTGAAGTGGAATAGATATATTTACTCACTGTTTAATGCAGCTCTGAGGGACATGGAATGCTTTAACCTGCAGTTACAAATGAATAAATAATGTTTTGATATTTCTGTTGGCGAAACGTTGAATACTGATCTTTGAAATAATTAAAAAAAAAAAAAAAAAATTAAAATACTTTATATGTGAAATAAAATCCACCAGTAGGTGACATCAAGTCACTGTTATTAATAAGTGAGTCATTGCGATTGAACCGAATCATTTAAACGGGTGATTCATTCAGGAACAAAACACCGTCATGTTGCTCTGAGATGCAAAACAGTTCTGTGGCTGTGTTTGGAATTATTTCTGTTGGCGAAATAGAGCAAAAACAGGCAATGTTGTCTAAAATGTAAGTCTCTTAATATTAACTTCTTGTTTATTGAACTGTTGTATAAAATCACATTTGTAATCATGCTGATTTTTGGAGCAAAAAAACGTTGCTCGATCTTCGTGTGATATTGTTTAACTATGAAATGATATAAATATATAAATTTTCTGCCCCCATATCTTGAATTTTCTGACCATTCTTCATGCATTTTAATACTGAATCATGGAGTGAAAGAATATCACAAATAAAGGCAGTTATTATTATTTTTGGTATCGACATTTTCAAGTTACTTGTCCGATTGGGCAAGTAAATTTCTCTTTCACTTGCCCGTCCAAAACATTCACTTGTCGCGGACAAGCGTTAATGTCGAGCCCTGATCATCTGATGTATCTTGTGAATCTGTTGTTTATAACCTCGATGTTTAGTTTCATTGTGAAGGTCTCCGTGTGATTGGTAAAAGGTCTCAATTTCACAGCAGTCACTTATATTATGAGAGAGACTGAAAACTTTTGAAGAAGTCTGTTCTGCTACTAAGGGGTGTGTCTCCCTCAGGGTCTGTGAGAATGCATTTCTTTTTATTTTCAAATGTGTAAATTGTAATTGTGTTAAACATGTTGTGCTCATAGAACACACTTTATAGTTGTCTATTACTCCATGTGCACATAGACTAGTTAAGTTTATTCTTTAAAACACATGATTGCTTTGCTGTAAGTGTTCTTTGAAATACTTAGGTAAAAGTTTGTAGATGCATTCTAGACCATGTGTCTTATGTGAAATTAGAATGACTGTAACACTGGAATTACAGCAATGTCAAGTTGCATGTGTGACTATGTTGAATTTGTTTGTCTCCTATGTGAAACACTTGGCTGTTTCCCATATAGCTACAGTAATCCATGTACAAGAGCTGCCATGTGACCACAATGTGATTCACAATTGCATTATCCTTTCTGAATTGGTTACTAATTGTTTAATTACTTAATTGGCATAATACATTTTACCTGACAAATAAAATGTTATATTTGATTTATTCTGATCTCTTCTGAAATCATTACTTCTAGTAGATTAAAGTGCAATCTGGTGTTTCCGCAAATCTGTATCCAGGATAGATCGTACCGAAGTACCGATGAATGGAGCATGGGGCACATCATTAGGGACCTTCTGATTTCAGACTATCACTGACTTAACAAGTTGCAGTTTTCGTGATATAAAATAAAAATACACTTTTTGTTATGTGCTAGCAGGGTGCAGCCTGCGTCCTCTGAATACATTCAGAAATGGCCAGTTTGTGTCTGTGAGTTCACTAAACAGCAGAGTGAATTTCTATGCGATACCGGGTCCTTAATGTAAAAATTAAAAATTAATGTAATCATTAAAAGTATGGGATATTCAAAATAATCAAATATCTAAATTAATACATAATTGATATGTGTGATCAGTTTTTAATTAGAAATACCGCCTAAATTTAATGATCACTTGAAATTGTAGTCAGATTAAACGCGGAGCTAGACTATAATTGAAACAAAATCCTGATAGATTAAGTGAACTTTGCAGAAGCACAAGTAAAAGACCTACATGCAGTATACCTTCGCCCAACAATTGGATTCCATCGTTGGGCCAATTTGGGTGGTTCTTACAAGAGCCTTCAACTCCAATCACCCCACTCCCCTCTGAACCCCATCAAACCCCCTCATCCTGAACTAGATATATTAATATTCTCACTCCATCCCACCCTACACCTAACCTCTTGCTGCTATTGCCCTGTAATTTCACTGTCAGATAAAACACAATTCTAATTACGTACTGTACTTAATGCATAATTGCGAAACTCACCCCCCTGGTTGAAGGCCTGTTGTATCTTAAAAATTAAAACAGGATACACAATTGCTTGGGCCCAAAATATTAGAACTCAAATCCTGGTTAATAACCAGTTTGTCTGCTTATTAAATTGTTTTATTGATTTTTCTGTGCATTGTTACTGTGGTTACAGTTCATCCATTGAAATATAAAATAGTGAGCACCTATACAGAAGTAAAGAGGAGCCACTACTTTATTAAAGTGGATCCTTATAGGATATTTAGATATTTAAAGGATATTTCTTCTTACATTCCTAAAACCTGGACTATTGTTTTGTTTTGTCTTATTATGTTGACTGGACAGTCATTGATATGTTACTGTCTATGACATCACTGCATCACTGATGTTGCTGCTGACAGTTTTGACTGTTGCTAGGTGATGATGTCACAATGGAAGAACACAATGACGTCACTCCAGCAGCTCTGATGGACAGACAGCAGATGTAGATGAAGACATCTGGAATATCAGAATCTGAGACAAATAGAAGATGATAAAAAATATATTTAAAACCATTTTTGTAGCAATTGCATTTTAAGTATTATAACAGATACACAATATCAATTATTTCTCACCTGTTCATTTTTGTTTTTAGTTTGGTTTAGAAATGAGATTCTGATGAAATACCTGTTGAATCATAATTAACATTCTTATAATCTGAATTCATGTAATTATATTCACTATACATCATGCAATTAGATATTTTACTCACCACATCCACAAAGCTGCTATTATGAGAAACTGAGGTAAAAACACCAGCAGAGTTACTGTATAATAGCTGAACGCTGTGCTGTTCACTGGATCTTCACAACACAAAGAAGTGAATCATGACTATCAGAGAAACCACTGCAAACATTTCACACTGAAGCACATGTATCATGAGAGATGTGTTACCTCCTACAGCACAGGAATACTGTTGAAGCTCTTCACTGCTGACTGAGTCCAGGTACAGCTTGTTGTCTTTAGTGAATCCATCCGTTACCTGTCGTCCGTTCTTGTACCAGATGTAAGTATGATTGTCATTCAGAGTGCAATCAGTTGAACAGCTCAATATCACTTCCTGTCTCTCTGATAAAAAGACTGGGTTTCTTTTCGTCTGTGTATCTGAAAAACAAAAGTGTATGAGAATTTATACAATAAACATTTAGAACATAATCAGTTTATCATGATCAGTTACCTGTAACAGTAAGAATGACTCCAGGTGATCCAGAGTATCTGCCTCTGGTCATGTTAGTGATGATCCTGAATCGATATTCTCCAGAGTCACTCATCTTGAGCTCTTTGATTCTCAGTTTGTTCCCCACATACTCCACACGACCAGCAAACTGATGATCCTCACGCAGATCCTTGAAGTCCCAAGATCGACTGTAATACCAGAATGTTTTATTTACAGTATATTCAGAGGGATGTGAGTATGTGCAGGAAATGTCTACTGTTGAGCCCACCAAAGCACAGACTCTTCTAGAGGTGTAAGTCACATCCCAGCAGCCGCTCTGAGAAACACCTGAAAGAGACACAGATTACAGCTGTGAAACTTACAATTAAGGTCTGTTCACACCAAGATGAATGTTTGTCATGAACATTTTAATTTGATTCAATGGCTGTTAACGGTAGAAGGGTCTGATCTTTTCCCCACCGATCACACTGAGAAATAAACTGCCCAACCAATAAGATTTGTGCTTTTGGTCACATAAACTGAGCTGCTGCTCGTACATAAAACTACAACCTAGAGCTGATCCCACACAGACTATTTTGCTGGCCCTGGGCTGATACCCACATTTGCGACCTTCGTCACTTGAGAGAGTGTGTGTACGCTATAGGAAGTAGGTGCGCAAAACTGTCCAAGGTTGGGAAAATGACAAAGCTCAGTGCCCTTAAAAGGATACTTCACCCAAAAATTAAAATTTGCTGTAAATTTACTCCCCCTCAGTCCATCCAAGATGTGGGTGACTTATTTTTTCTTCAGTAGAACAGTAAAGAAGATTTTTAGCTGAGACCGTGGTCCTTGGTGATTCAGAAATTGCAAATCAGTGGCAACCTGCACTTGAAAGTCAAATCAGCAAGTAAATTAACAGCAAATTCTTATTTTTGTGTGAACTATCCCTTTAGAGCACACTAAATCCACACTATCTCTGTATAGAGGTTACACCCTGGTTGGCACTAGTAGGGGAAACTGCAAAAACAGGAGTAAGACAAATAATTATCTGATTAATCTAAAGGCAGTTGGACTTGACAGTGATCCTTACAACTTATCAGAGAACCAGTGGTCCATGGACGCATTAATACGTGGCCAAGAATAGGGTTTTCTGATATTTATATGTACATATTTCAATGCCAAAGAAATAAACAAAGAAAAGCCATACAAAAGCCTTTACACCTCATCTGTTGTGTAATGCTGATAAAAAAAAAAATAATAATAAAAAAAAATCAAGGTTCTGTGACACCAATACACATTCTGGTTATTTTAATATGGTTATTTTAAAAACATTTAAAATTATCTGCAAAACTGTCAGGTGATATAGAGTTTAGTAATGTAAATTCATTCTATTTAAGATCTCTTTTATGCCTGTATAAGTCAGATTTGTTTTGTTTGTTTGTTTTTGTTTTCACTGCATTGAAGCTGAACACTAACGCTCCCACTCAGTTAGTGATGGGAAGTTCGGATCATTTTACTGACTCGGACCTTTGAGTCTCGTTCAGCAAAATGAACGAATTTTTTTTCGTGTCATTTCGTTCATTTCGTTCATTTTAGCAAAACTTAATTAAAATAAACTTGTGCAAAAGTTGATCACATTGCAAACAATACAAAACTTTAATGCTATAAAAAAAACAGTAGATTAATTCATTGTTTACCTGGAGTCTTTGGTCTATGATTAGCTCACCTCACCTCTTATCTGACAAGTCTTCGGGTTTGAATTGTTCGTTCATCACGTGACACCCCCATACTTAACCAATGCAGTCTAAGCCAGAAAGAGAATTGATTAGTTCATCTCTCAAGTCTTCGGGTTTGAGTCGTTCGTTCATCACGTGACACCACCATATACTTAACTAATGCAGTCTGAGCCGGAAAGAAAATTGATTAGTTCATCTCTCGAGTCTTCGGGTTCGAGTCGTTCGTTCATCACGTGACACCCCCATATACTTAACTAATGCAGTCTGAGCCGGAAAGAAAATTGATTAGTTCATCTCTCGAGTCTTCGGGTTCGAGTCGTTCGTTCATCACGTGACACCCCCATATACTTAACCAATGCAGTCTAAGCCGGAAACAGAATTGATTAGTTCATCTCTCGAGTCTTCGGGTTCGAGTCGTTCGTTCATCACGTGACACCACCATATACTTAACCAATGCAGTCTGAGCCGGAAAGAGAATTGATTAGTTCATCTCACGAGTTTTTGGGTTTGAGTCGTTCGTTCATCACGTGACACCACCATATACTTAACTAATGCAGTCTGAGCCGGAAAGAGAATTGATTAGTTCATCTCTCGAGTCTTCGGGTTCGAGTCGTTCATTCATCACGTGACATCACCATATACTCAACCAATGCAGTCCGAGCCGGAAAGAGATTAGTTCATCTCACGAGTCTTTCGAGTCGTTCGTTCTTTTGTCATGTGACATCACAGCATTGGATAGAGAAATTAGTTAATTTACAACATTCCATCTTTTCTTAAAAAAACTGATTCAACTCTATTTAATTTCATATGGAAAAACAAGCCTCACTATTTAAATAAAAATAATTTATGTAATTCGTATAATCAAGGATGTTTGAATGTGCTTGATTTTGTTACATCTAATACAATTTTCAAGTTGAACTGGATTAAACATTATATTAAACATAAAGATGAGATATGGTATGTAATTCCAAATCTTATTTTTGAAAAAGCTGGAGGCATAGAGTTTCTTTTGAAGTGTGATTTTGAGGTCAACAAACTCCCTATTAAGTTATCTAATTTTCATAGACAGGCTCTTTTATATTGGATTCTTATATACAAACATAATTTTTCTCCCCATAGGCAGATAATTTGGAATAATAAATATGTTAAATATAAGAACAAATCAATTTTCTATACTAATTGGGTTAAAAATGATATTCTAATGGTCTCACAGTTGATAAATAATGGAGGATATTTACTTATATATACTGAATTTTTAGAGATTTGCTATTCCAATACCTCAGGGTGAATATAGTATTGTATTTGATACAATACCAGCAGGATTTGTGAGACTTTTAAAGGGCTTCAGTGAATCTAAACAATCAACATTTAAAAAAGAGATCTTATTAAATGGTATTGATATCAAAGATAGAAAATGTAATAATACATTTTTTAGATGTTTGATGCATTGCCCTGCAACATTTCGATGGAAGTACTTCTGGAATAATCATTTTGAGAATATCAACTGGAAATTGATTTGGACTTATAATAACAAATTCTGTGTTACAAATAAAGTTAATGAAGTTTACTTTAAAATTATACATATAGTTTATCCAACTAACCAGTTTCTCAGGAGATACAGAGCTGATCTCTCTGAATGTTGTGTCTTTTGTGGAATGGATGTAGAGACTGTTTTGCATCTTTTTTTCAAATGTATGTTAAATTTTTCTGGATTGATGTTGAATATTTATTTACTATGTTGAGTGGATCTAAAATTAATATAAGAAAAAGAGATGTTATATTTTATTTTGATAAAAAAGATATGGAAATCTTCTAATATTGTTAGGTAAGTTTTATATACACAAATGTAAATGGTCAGAAAGGAAGCCCAGTATCTCCCACTTCAAAGTTGACTTGAGGATTTATTTTGAAACTCTTCAAGGCCTTTCAAATCGGAAAGCAACCAGAACTATGGACACGCTCAAAGAACTAAACACCTCTTTTCTATTGTGATCACTGATGTATACCCTCCTTATTTATTTATTTTTTCCCCTTTTCTTTTTTGTTTTGTTTTTTTTCTTCCAGAAAACGTGAACACCATGTTTGTAATATTTTGTTATACTTCTGAATATTGTTCAGCATATACAGTTAATAAAAAATAAATAAATAAATAATAATAATAATTTACAACCTTCCTTACAAACAGGTACATAGTTATTATTATTATTATCATCATCATCATCATCATAATTATTATTTACACTTAGAGTTACGTGATGCGTTTCTGGTCTCAAATTGTAGCTTTTTATTTCTTATAGATAATAAATGTGTGAATTTCTGTCATGATGGTTCTTTTCCATAACACTGAATGTGGTAACAAAGGTAATAAAGCGTTGGTTATTATTATTAAGTCTCTTTCCGGCTCAGACTGCACTGGTTATGTTTATGGGGGTGTCACGTGATGAACGAACGACTCAAACCCGAAGGTGAACTAATTCCAGTACAGAACCCATAGGATGTTGCGCATGCGCGACTGAACGAATCACTCCCCGAGACGACTCGTTCTTCCCGAGTCACAATAAAGATTCGTTCAAAATGAATGAATAGTCCAAGAACGACCCATCACTACACTCAGTGTAAGTGACCGCAGTAACTTCCACCTATTGTGACACCATGTTCATACCCACTATCTGAAGTTAAGCGTATCCCAAAATTCTTGTTCAGGAACTCATGTGTCCCGAAATCATGAGAATGATGAAAAATTTTCCATTGTTAGTTAAACATTATGGTACCAATAATTTGGTAGTAAAACATGAATTGTTGCATATTATATTGGTGCAGAGATCAGTTTGTGTATTTTGTAAAATGTTTGCAAGTGCTTTTTAAATCACTTAAGTAGAAGCATCACAATTACTTAATGTGCAATTTATAGCACTATGATGTGCGTACCATTTTACACACACTTGAGGTCTTAACAGCCAGCTGAATACTTGTGCCAGACTCATGAAATCTACATCATGTAATCAGTGGTTAAGTGCAAAGACAGCAAGTGTGGGTATTGGGACGGGCTTCCTGTCTTAAATGGCACACTAAGTCCTCGTGGTATTCATAAGTCCACTGAGCCCATATTTATGTGATGTAACAACATTTTGATTTGAACAGATAAATGTGGAAATCTGAAAGAATTTTTGTGATGAACATTCATCTTGGTTTGAAAATTACCTTTAAACATGTCCACTTATACTCATGTATAAACAAACACTGATATTATATTAATGCTCATTAAATAAATAAATAATAGTGTCACTCACACACAGGAGAGGAGGAGTTCATAAGATCTGCAGTGAGAAAACAGGAGTAACTGGCAGCAGCTTCGGGTGAAATTTTAATGCTCCTGGAATGACTAAGATCTTTTATATATTGTCCGTTTTTTTTCCAGTAGTAATTCTGAGTTGTGAACGTCAAATCACAGGAAGTCTCACAGGTCAGTGTTAGTCCCTGATCTCTCGGGTCTGTAGATGCAGAATTCATCCTCACCTGCAGGTCTGAATAGAGTGAAAATTAATAAAACTTGACAAATGAAAACATCTGAACTGACCAGAATCTAGATTCAATTTCACCTGTGACTGTTAGATTGATGGCTGCTGAGCTGAGATGTTTAACTCCATCCTTCATGATGAACATGAGCTGATATTCTCCAGAGTCTCTCTCTCTCACTTCTGATATTGTGAGTGTTGAATGGTCATTTGTGATCATCTGTTTCACTCGTCCTGAGTAGTCTGAGTCTAAAGTTAAATCTTCAGGTTCATAGTTTTTTCTCCAGTTTGCACTCTGTTTCTCGCTGAACCAGAACGCAGTTTTAATGTTGCTGTTGCTGTCATAAGAGCACTTCAACTGCACACTGGTTTCCCTCAGAGCACAAATATTCTTACAGGTCACAGAGAGGCGGCTCATGGTTAGAGAGCCTAATTTTTAAAAAAGAAAAGAAAAAAGTAATACTGAGAGCAAAACTTTGCATTGATGAAGGACAGATTCTCATCTGACAAACCAAGTAAGTCACTATGAGAGCAGTGAGGCAACTCTAAAGTCTAAAATTTATTTAGTTTGTATTGGAACAGATTTTGATGAAACATTAAAGCAAAACTGCAGCTGAATCCATTAAAACAATAATCTTACCTGACATGTGTAGAAGTTGGATCAGTAGTACGAGTCTGAAGTCCATGATTTAACTTTCAAAATAACTTTGTCTAGAGTAAACAACAGCAACGTAGTGAAACAGGCACAGATTAATTTCCAACAATTTATCGCAATAGCTTCTAAATTAACTGTTTAAAGGTGAAATGGTAAAGGAAGTGTGGTGTCAATGGTGGTGTTTATATTTGAAGTTTACCAGGCAATCATATGATCTTATTTCCTTCCTTTTTCTCTCGAGTCTTTTACCCGCTTTTTGTTGAGCAACTGCATTTAACCTCCCACTTCTTGAGCATCTGTATGTTTGGAACTTTCCTGTTCATTTTTAGATTTTATGTTTCCCAATCAGTTGAGTCAATGACAAATAAGGATAAATCTTGTTTAAAACATGTTTCAAATGTACAGAAACGCATTTGTTGATTTCATATGGTTTTGAAAAACCTTTACACCATTTTCAACAAAAGTTGATTTAATGACCCTAAAATGTGATGTAACTGTGACCATCAAAAAACAAAAACTATTTTCCTCACACACTGAATATAAGTGAGTGAACATCTTAATCATTATCTTCAAAAAATGTTTTAAAATATATTTTGAGGTAATTTTTCATGAATTGTCGTGAATTAATTCATAAATATCTTTACAACTGGCACTACATGACAGTTGCACCACATTCTATAGGAGTAAAAGCATTTTAATTAGTCTTTTTTTCCATTACAATATCAGTACAATTAATCACAATTTAAAAAAAAATAAATAAAAAAAAGTTAATTTGATTGTCCACAATATGATGGATATGTGCACTAGAAACCAGTTACCAATTAACCAGACCTAATCTGAAACCTCAATATATTAAGTTTTGTGCACTTTAGTTACTAAATGGTATAATTTAATATCTATCTGTCACGAATCTGGTCCGTGGCTTTCTGTCCGATTACCACCAGAGGTCGCCCTCCTATCATATTGACTTTCACACCACTCTGACTGTTACACATCTCCCTGGACTGCATTTCCCATCATCCATTGCACTTAGTACACACAGCTGTAACCAATCACACGTTCACCTGAAAGCTATTACACACACTATATAACACCCATTCAGATCCTGCTCAAGTCGCCGAGTATTGTTTAGCGATAGCTACTCTATGGAGCCTGTTCTTCTGCCAAAGTTTAGTCATAGTCTTGCCTTGCCTGTTTTTTTCCTGTGTTCTGATTCTAGCCTGTGTATCTTGGATTACCCATGTGCCTGGCCCTGTTTTGAATACTGTTTGCCCCAGCCCGGACTATTGCTTGTGTTTACGGATTACCCCTTTTGTCAAGCCCTCTGGATATGGTTAGCCGTTGACCGACCACGCCCGTTTTGGATTATTCTCTTACCTTGCCCTCAATATACCTGTTTGCCATTGTTTGAACGATGCCTGTTATGACCACGTCTCTGTCTAATAAAAGCCTGCAGATGGATCCGAACGTCTCATGCTCTGATCATTCCGTAACACTATCTTAAGCCTTAAATTATATTTTAAAAGTAATGCTGCCTTCACATGCTGTCATAATTATCGTAAATATGAGTTTCCTATTCAGAAATTGCACATGAATGGCCTCTCAATTTGTATTTTCAAATGGGAAACTCTGAGATAATTTTGATACCTGAGTTTTTGAGTTGGGCAGGTCATAAACTATAAATATGGCAGAGGAGAGAAACACAGCTGTAGTACTGTAAAGTTTTATTCATTTTTTCTCCCCACAACATCTACATTGCTTTCTCCTGTCATTACAGTCATGTATATTTACGTATAACCTTTTACTGTTATATTGGACTGTAAAAAGATGGACTAATGAAGCAAAGTGGGATTTACATGCCTGCTTCGACTGCACTGATTGGAGTATTTTTGAAGCTGCTGCCACCGATCTGGATCAAGTCACGGATTCTGTAACATCATACATCAGTTTCTGTGAGGATATGTGCATCCCTATCAGGACTCATTTAACTTACAACAAGGACAAACCGTGGTATATTGCAAAACTCAGCTCTGTCAGGCCAAATTAGATGCCTACAGGAATGGGGACATAGTCTTGTATAAACAGGCGAAAACACACTGACAAAGAATATCAGAGTGGCTAAGAGGATCTTTTCAGAAAAGCTGAGAAACCAGTTTTCAGCCAATGACCCTGCATCGGTGTGGAAAGGACTGAAAGACATCACCAACTACAAGGCACCATCCCCCAGCACTGTGGAGAATCAACAAGTGACTGGCGATTTGAATGAGTTTTATTGTAGATTTGAAACTCCTGGTCTCACACCCCACACCCATTCTGCCCCTCCCACTCCATGGACATATTAACACCTCCTGCAACCCTCCCCACTCTCCAAGAACTGCACTCAATCATAGTGAGTAAAAGAGCTGGCAACATCATTCTGGACACTTCACACCCAGCACACATCCTCTTTGAACTGTTGCTGTCTGGTCGGCACTACAGAGCACCAGAACGGTCAGGCGTAAGAACAGTTTCTTCTCTCAAGCAATCCATCTCATGGACAATTAACTTGGCAATACACGTGTAAAACATAATATGCATTTACTACCATCTGTCTATTTTGTATATTGCGTATTTTTAAAAACTTTTTTTTGTTGTTTATTATTTCCTATTTACTTATTCTGTTTGTATTCTTTTTATTATCTGTGTCTTGTCACTGTCATTCTGTTTGTGCTGTGGAAGCTTCTGTCACCAAAACAAATTCTGGCAATAAAACTCTTTCTGATTCTGATTCATTTGATGCATATTATGTACTGAATACAGCAATAATAGCATTTAATTGACAGAGAAAACTTAGCACAGTGAATGTTTATATGGTTACCAATGAATGTGATGCTACTTTTTTATTTCAAAACCTGATTTTGACTAAATTTGTTCTATACATTTTGGTTTAAAGGGATAGTTCATCCAAAAATGAAAATTCTGTCATTAATTACTCACCCTCATGTCGTTCCAAACCCGTAAGACCTTTGTTTATCTTCGGAACACAAATTAAGATATTTTTGATGAAATCCGAAAGCTCTTTGACCCTCCCATAGACAACAAAGGTACTACCATGATCAAGGTCCAGAAATGTAACAGGGACATCAGTAAAACAGTCCGTGTGACATCAGTAGTTCAACCGTAATTTTACTAAGCTACGAGAATACTTTTTTGTGCACAAAGAAAACAAAAATAACAAATTTATTCAACAATTCTTCTACTCCTCAAACAACGCATGCGCATGACACTGCTGCTTACGTCAACACGGACATGCGTCAGCACGCACATGCATTGTTTACACGAAGCAGAAGTGCGTGCATGCGTTGTGATACTCTCCGAAATGGAGGCTCGTCACAGCAGACTTGATGAGAAGGAGAAGAATTGTTGAATAAAGTCATTATTTTTGTTTTCTATGCGCTCAAAAAGTATTCTCATAGCTTTGTAAAATTACGGTTGAACTACTAATGTCACATGGAATGTTTTACCGATGTCCTTGCTATGTTTCTGGATCTTGATCGTGGTAGTACCCTTGCTGTCTATGGGAGGTACAAAGAGCTCTCGGATTTCATCAAAAATACCTTAATTTGTGTCCCGAAGATGAATGAAGGTCTTATGGGTTTGGAATGACATGAGGGTGAGTAGTTAATGACAGAATTTTCATTTTTGGGTGAACTATCCCATCTCTTACTTGCATGTAATTATCCATAATTCATTGTTATTATAATAGTAAGTGTTACCGAAGTTTCCAATGGCATGTGAAGGCAGCATAGGACAATTCTGGTCAAGAAGCGCATACTTAAAAAAAAAAAATAAAAAAAATAAAAAAAAAAACAGGCTACAAGGAGACTTTATTTGATTATTCTATAGACCAGAACACAGTTTTTATTTTATTTTTTTTCATTTTTTTTATTCAAGTTTACACCTTCTACTATTACGTCAACTAAACAAAAGGTAAACTTGCAAGACCCTTACTAATACCAACTAAAAACCATCCTTTCATTTTTAATGCACTTATTCATTTCGCGGTCACTGATGTTGCTGCTGACAGTTTTGACTGTTGCTAGGTGATGATGTCACAATGCAAGAACACAATTACATCACTCCAGCAGCTCTGATGGACAGACAGCAGATGTAGATGAAGACATCTGGAATATCAAATTCTGAGACAAATAGAAGAAGATAAAATAGATTTAAAATCATTTTTGTATCAATTGCATTTCAAATATTATAGCAGGTTCTGTACATCAATTATTTTTCACCTATTCATTTTTTGTTTTCAGTTTGGTTTTGAAATGCAATGCATTCTGATGAAAAACCTGTTGAATCATAATTCACAGTCTTACTCTTATAATCTGAATACATTTCATTATAATAATTATACGTCATGCATTTAGGTCTTTTACTCACCACATCCACAAAGCTGCAATTATGAGAAACTGAGGTAAAAACACTAGCAGAGTTACTGTATAATGGCTGAACGCTGTGCTGTTCACTGGATCTTCACAACACAAAGAAGTGAATCATGACTATCAGAGAAACCACCCGAATTCTCCAAACATTTCACACTGAAACACATGTATCATGAGAGATGTGTTACCTCCTACAGCACAGGAATACTGTTGAAGCTCTTCACTGCTGACTGAGTCCAGGTACAGCTTGTTGTCTTTAGTGAATCCATCTGTTATCTGTCGTCTGTTCTTGTACCAGATGTAAGTTTGTCATTCAGAGTGCATTTAGTTGAGCAGATTAATATCACTTCCTGTCTCTTGGATATAAAGTTTGCGCTTCTTTTCATCTGTATATCTGAAAAACAAAAAACCTATTAGAAAATATACAAAAAACATTTTGAATCAGTTTATTATGATGAGTTACCTGTAACAGTAAGAATGACTCCAGGTGATCTAAAGTATCTGTCATTTATATCAGTAATGATCCTGAATCCATATTCTCCAGAGTCGCTGATTTTGAGTTCTTTGATTCTCAGTTTGTTCCCCACATACTCCACACGACCAGCAAACTGATGCTCCTCACGCAGATCCTTGACCCAGTATTGAGTGCCAGATGGACTGTAATGCCAGAATGTTTTATTTACAGTACAATCAGAGGGATGTGAGTATGTGCAGGAAATGTCTACTGTTGAGCCCACCAAAGCACAGACTCTTCTAGAGGTGTAAGTCACATCCCAGCAGCCGCTCTGAGAAACACCTGAAAGAGACGCAGATTACTGCTGTGAAACTCACAATTAAGGTCTGTTCACACCAAGACAACTGTTTCTCATAGAAATCAGTGTGATAAACATTTTAATTTGATTTATTGGCTGTTAATGGGACGGGTTCTGATCTTTTCCCTGCCCATCGCATTGCAAATTCTGACCAGCATGATTTGCGCTTTTGGTCACATAAACTGAGCTGCTGCTGGTACATAAATCTACAACCTAGAGCTGATCACACACAGACTATTTTGCTGGTCCTGGGCTGATACCCACATTTGCGGCCTTGGCCACTTGAGAGAGAGCGTGTGTACACAACAGGAAGTAGTTGCGCAAAAATGTCCCAGGTTGACAAAATGCAGAAGCTCTGTGGTCTTAACGCACATTAAATCCACATTATCTCTTCAGTGCGGTATTTGAGATTAAGCGTATCCCAACATTAATTATGTTCAAGAACTCATGTGCCTTTATTAGAATTTTTTTAATAAGGTGTTAATAAGGCTCTATAAAAAGTTTACTTGCATTTTTACAACACTATGATGTAAGTGTATCCCATTGTGTAATCAGAGGTTTTACGCACTCTTGAGGTCTTCACGCTCATTTAAACACTTGTTTCCAAACACAAGAAATACGTAATTAGACTAGTGATCAAGTGCAAAGATACCTTTAATGTACCTTTAAATACCTGCAGTAAGAGAACAAGAGTAACTGCCAGCAGCTTCAGATGGAACTATAATGCTCCTGGAATGAGGAAGAACTTCAAGAACTTCTGAAAATTGATTATTGTTTTTCTTCCAGTAGTAAATCTGAGGTCTGGACATCAAATCACAGGAAGCCTCACAGGTTAGTTCTACTGTGTCATTTCTTGGGTCTGTAGATGCAGGTTTGATCCTCACCTGCAGGTCTGAATAGAGTAAAAATTAAGAAAACTGAATCACAATAAATGGAAACAGCTGAATTGACCAGAATCTGAACTCAGTTTCACCTGTGACTGTTAGACTGATGGCTGCTGAGCTCAGATGATTAACTCCATTCTCCATGAACATTAGCTGATATTCTCCAGAGTCTCTCTCTCTCACGTCTGATATTATGAGTTCTGCTTCGTATTTACCGATGGTCTGTTTCACTCGTCCTGAGTAGTCTGAGTCTAAAGTCAAATTTTCAGGTTCATTGTTTTTTTTCCAGTTTTTGCTTTGTTTCTCACTGAACCAGAATGCAGTTTTGGTGTGGATGTTGTCGTAAATGCACTTCAACTGCACAATGGTTTACCTCAGAGCACAAATGAGAGCCCAGCCCACCAATTCCCCGCGGTGCGGAGCACCAGCCCGAGCCCACCGATGACGGAGAGCCATTTCCCGCTGCGATCGACGAGCGACTGAGCAACGGATCGCCCCGGACGTTGAGCCCCACCCGTCAGGCCAGGTGCGAGAGCCGGCGACAGTGCCCACCACGAGGGAGCCAGCCGTGGACGGTGTGAGCGCGGAGTGGAGCTCCGCCCCCTGCACCGTGGCTGAGGGTGAGCTGATTATACATCTGGGACTGCTGGACATGGAGTGGGATTTGATAGACTGGGACACGGATCTGGAGGCTGACATTCCCCCTCTCCTCTCTCCTTCGTCCTGGCTGGTCCCGTCCAGCCTTCCTTCGTCTCCGCTGGTCCCGTCCAGCTCCGCTCCTCCAGAGCGCCCTCCAGTGCCCGCTCCCCGAAAGCGTCCTCCAGAGCCTGCGCCTCCAGAGCGCCCTCCAGTGCCTGCTCCTCGTAAATGCCCACCCTCCCACCCGCTCCTGCCTCCAACACCGCTGTCGTCTGGCAGCCCCTCTGCTCGCCCTCAGCCCTCCATCAATGCGGTGCGAGCTCCGCGGGTCTGCCATCCTCCATCGCCGTGGCTGGAGAACCCCTCACCTCCACCTCCAGCCTCCGAGGCCCGGACTCCGCCTCGGCCCGTGGACCCAGTGGCTCTACCTCGGCTCCTAGCTCCCTCGCCTCCACCGTCATCCATCGATCCACCGGGCTCCCTCGTCCATCCGGCTCCGCCTTGGTCGGGCGTCGACCCGCCATCGCCTCAGGACTCCGCTCCTACGGCTCCACCTCGTCGCTCCGTCCCACCGGCTCCGTTGGGCTCCTTCCTCCCGCCAGCTCCACCTTGGTTCTCAGTCGCTCCGGCTCCGCCGCGGATCTCCGGAGCTCCGTCTCCGCCTCGGTTGCCAGAGCCCTCGGCTCCACCCTGGCCCTCCGGATCTTCGGCATCCCCCTGGCTCGTTCGCTCTCCGTCTCCGCCTCGGGCTCCTCCACCACCTGCTCCGCCACCGTTGGTCGGCCCCCTGGAGTCGGCGGCCATTCCTCCTCCATGGCTCCTCCCTCCGTCGGCTCCACTGTGGGTCGACACCATGTGGTCTGGGTCCTGTTGGACTCCTCCTGCTCCGGATCCCTCCTGTCTCTTCCCTGGCTCCTCCCTCCTTCGTCGCCTCCCTGGTCTCTGTCAGCCGGCCCCCTCCCGGAGGTTTGTCCTCCTCCTGAGCCTCCTCCTTAGTTTCCGCCCGCCCCTCCCCTTTGGATGTTACTACGGTGCGAGGACGCACCTTCCGGGAGGGGGCGTTATGTCAGGACTATGGACCTGCCTGTGTGTGTTTCTCCCTCTTGTTAATTGTTAATTTGTTTCCAGGTGTGTCTCGTCTTCCTCCCCTGATTGTCCTGTCCTTAAAAACCCCAGTCCATTCAATTCATGTTTGTCAGTCCTTAAACGTCATTTAAACGTCTTTCCATGTGTTCCTGTGTCTCCTACATGTTTGGACTATTAAAGACTGTGTTTTTGAAGTACTCCTCGTCTCCTTGCTCCTTGCTCCCCCGAGAAGTGTGACATACCCAGTCAAAAATGACCGGCCTACAAAAAATATTGCTTATAAATTCCTTTTATATTATCACCAAATATTAGATTCAGTCTTATTATCAAAAATTGAGGTGCATAACCTCAATGCGTTCCAAAAAAGAAATACAAAACCCTTGCTAATAAAAAAATTGTAGACAAATGTTGACAAAAAGATTAAATCCAAAAGTTGGTGATAATATAGCATAATAAGATATTTACATCAGTTATTTAAAGGCCGGTCAGTTTTGACCAGGAACACCAATTTAGGTAAAGGAATTTCAGCACAGCACAAGGGTTAAATGTGTGAAAAAATTGTGATTTGCGTTAAATAATCATGTGTACTTGTTGAAGCTTTCTCCAGCTTACAAAGAAGTGCTGTTACAAAAGTGATGTTCATTTCTGAAGTTTAACAGGCAATCATGTTATCTTATTTCCTTCCTTTTCTCTCCAATTTTGTTGGGCAAATGCAGTTTCCAGTTCATTTTTAGTCTACCTTTCCCAATCAGTTAAGTCAATGATGAATTATGAAATCCTGTTTAAAACACATTTCAAATTTTCAGAGATGCATTCGCTGATTTGGTAACACTGTAGTATAGGGACTAATTCTCACTATTAACTAGTTGCTTATTAGCATGCCTATTATTAACATATTGGCTGTTTATTAATACTTATAAAGCTCATATTCTGCATGATATTTTACATCCCTAATCCTACCAATACCTAAACTTAACAACTACCTTACTAACTGTTAATAGGCAGCAAATTAGGAGTTTATTGAGGCAAAAGTAGTAGTTAATGGTTTGTTAATGGTTAGAATTGGACCTTGGAGTGAGTGTTAATTTCATATGGTTTTGTAAACCTTTACACCAATTTCAATTAAAGTGAATTTAATGACTCTAAAACGTGATGTTATTAACAATAATAAACTATTTTATTTAAACACTGAATATCAGCGAGTGAACATCTTAATCATTATGTTTAAAAATATTTTAAAATATACTTCAAGCTTTTTTAACAAACATCATGAATGATTAATTCATAAATATAATTATATTTTGGGGTACTCAGCCCAAATGACATGTTACAACCTAAAATAAACTTGCTTTGTCATAAAAAATATCTAATCTTTCTGCTATTTGAAGTGACTTAGTAACCACCACACACAGTCATTAGTGTCTGTGCCAGGGTCCTCTCTATTGTATTAATATATATATATATATATATATATATATATATTTTTTTTTTTTTTTTTTTTAATTGTTTTTCGCAAATGTTAATAGGCAGTGATGCAGTTTTGAGAATAGTATTTTTAAAGAAATAGTGGTAAAGGATATAGCAAAGCTACTTTTGGAATTGCTTTTTCTTCATTATATTATCAGTTAATACTACTACTACTACTACTGCTCCTCTTACCTGTGGTGTTCCTCAAGGATCCATTTTGTCCCCAACTCTGTTTTCATTATATATGTTATATAGGTTCAATTCTCAGAAGGCATGGAATGTCTTTTCACTTGTATGCAGATGACACTCAAATTTATCTGATGCCTTTTAAGCACACTGACAAGAAAGGCTTAGAAACCTTGCTTGCTTGTCTAAATGATATAAGATCCTGGATGTCCTCAAATTTTCTACACCTTAATGCGAGTAAAACTGAAGCAATTGTGTTTGGACCCTCTGTGAGGAAAGAAAAAAACATTGTTAATGTAGGAAATCTGTACTCTTATATCAAACCAACTGTGAAAAGTCTGGGAGTTACTCTGTACTCTTCCTTTAAGTTTGATCAACACTTAGTTAAGTCAAGCTTTTTTCATCTGAAACTTCTATCTAGAGTAAAGCCTTTTCTGTCCCCCAAAGATCTTGAAAGAGTCACACATGCTTTCATTTTATCTCGATTGGACTATCGTAATTCTTCATATGCTGGAATTTCCCAGTCCTCTATTACAAGGCTTCAAATGGTTCAAAACGCTGCAGCCAGATTTCTACCTGGAGTCCGCAAACATCAACATATCACTCCTATTTTAATGGCTCTAAATTGGATGCCGGTACGTCATAGAGTTGATTTCAAAATATTGATGTTTGTTTTTAAATCTCTAAATGGTCTTGCACCCTCATACCTGTCTGAACTTTTAAATCTGAACACATCAGGCAGGTGTCTACAGTCCACAGACAGTTACTCTCTAGCTCAGCCTCGAACACGACTGAAGTCAAGAGGGGATAGTGCATTTGCCGTTGTTGGACCTAGGCTTCCTTTTTATCTGAGATCTCTGTCCTCTGTACGTGAGTTTAAATCGAAGTTAAAGTCTTATCTTCTGGCCCGAGCATTTAGCAATTCTTAATTATGTTTTATTCTTATTATGTCTTATTGTTCTCTTTCATTTTTATCTTGTATCTTAGTTTTATACTCTGTAAAGCACAGTGGTCAACTTCTGTTGTGTTTATTTGTGCTATAAAAAATTAAATGAAATTAAATGAAATGACTACTACTGCTGGCATCCTTCTGTCTCGGGAGACAATGGAGTATCTGCGCCCAAGTCAGTCTGTTGTAGAATTGCAGTGCCTGCTGTGGCTGAACAGTCCGATACGAGAGCGGCAGAGTCTGTTGCAGTTACCACAGATGAAGCCTGTGACTGCTTCTGCTTCTGTGGGCACTGACTCTGCTCTCTGCCCTCTACGCTGCCTCTTCTCCTCCCACTGGTCCTCTCTCTTTCTTTCGCTCAGTTTTATGCTGGTCCTATAATAATAATCCTATTTATAATAATAATTATAAATTCAGAAATTAAAAACATGCTCATAACAAAAGAGTATACTCTTGTCATTGTAGTGTAAGTGATAACAATACGCATTGGTATTTTTGTGTTCAGCTGCATGATGAAAGATTGACACAATAGCATAACATACAGCAGAAAAAAAAATAGTTAATCTGATTGTCCACAATATGATGGAAACCAGTTAACATTTACCAGATCTAATGTGAATCCTCAATGTATTGAGTCTTGCATACTTTAGTTTCTAAAAGTGATTATTTATTATCCATCTTAAGCCTTGAAGGAGTAAATATAGGACAATTTCATAAAAACTGGTTTAAAAACACACACACGCGCACACACACACGCGCACACACACACGCGCACACACGCGCACACACACACGCGCACACACACACACACATTTTGTAGTCAAAACACTGCAGTTTCTTCCCAAAAATGAAATTTACACCTTTAACTATTACTTTTGAAAAAACTTAGAAAAAGCCACAAAGCATTTACCAATATCAATTAAAAACCATCATTTAATTTTTAACTCTTTCCCCACCAGCGTTTTTGAAAAAAGTTGCCAGCCACCGCCAGCATTTTTGAAGATTTTCACTAAAATTTCATGACTCCCAGAATATTTTGTTGTATGAATATCTGAGCATGCAGCACATCAAAATAAAGAACAGACACTCTACTTTTAAACAAAAAAAAAAAAAAACTATTTCATTCTAGCTTCAAGCATTCTTTTTTTATCAACACTTGAATATAGGTAGGTTTCATAAAAAAAGCAACATTTTGAGCAAAAAGCTGAGAAAATCGCATTTTATCAAATAGTACATCTGAATCATACTTAGTACTATTATCAAAGCAAAGATACAGTAGATCACTTCCGTTAGCACTCCTAAAGCTTGCACAGTCCTTTACCACTTTCACTCGGTAACATTAGGCAGTTTTCCTTTATATGCTGTTTATTGTTGATGATCACATTATTTTTCATATGCATATGCTTACATATGAGATCACTCGTTTCTGCATTTCTCCTTATCTGTCTTTTTTGATCAGCACAGACTCATTCAGGAGATGCGTAATAGCACTCCCGAGTGTATGGGCCCAAAATATTAGAACACAAATCTTGGTTAATAACTAGTTTGTCCGCTTATTAAATTGTTTTATTGATTTTTCTGTGCAGTTGAAATATAAAATAACGTGTGCACTTATACAGAAATAAAGAAATCATAAGATAAGACACAAAGAACACAAAAGTGGCACCACTTTAATAAAGTGGATTCTTAAAGGATATTTATAGAATAAAATGTTTATTTTTACATAGGGTTTAACTATAAAAAAATATAGTTAAACCCTGAAAATAGTTTTGTTTTACAACAACTAGGTTGCTTGTCACCTATGTATATGAAAAAAAAAAAATCCTATTAGAAATTATACAGGAAACATATTGAACATAATCAGTCTGCTACCTGATCAGTACCTGTCATCAGTACAGTTACCATGATCAGTTACCTGTAACAGTAAGAATGACTCCAGGTGATCTAAAGTATCTGTCATTTATATCAGTAATGATCCCGAATCTATATTCTCCAGAGTCACTGATTTTGAGCTCCTTGATTCTCAGTTTGTTCCCCACATACTCCACACGACCAGCAAACTGATGATCCTCACGCAGATCCTTGAAGTCACCAGATGAAAGGTAATGCCAGAATGTTTTATTTACAGTACAATCAGAGGGATGTGAGTATGTGCAGGAAATGTCTACTGTTGAGCCCACCAAAGCACAGACTCTTCTAGAGGTGTAAGTCACATCCCAGCAGCCGCTCTGGGAAACACCTGAAAGAGACAGATTACTGCTGTGAAACTCACAATTAAAGGGGTCATATGAAATTGCTAAAAAGAACATTATTTTGTGTATTTGGTGTAATGCAATGTGTTTATGCGGTTTAAGGTTCAAAAAACACATTATTTTCCACATACTGTACATTATTGTTGCTCCTCTATGCCCTGCCTTTCTGAAACGCGCCGATTTTTACAAAGCTCATCGCTCTGAGAAACAAGGCATGCTCTGATTGGCCAGCTATCCAGTACGTTGTGATTGGCCGAATACCTCAAGCGTGTGACGGAAATGTTACGCCCCTTACTAAATTGTGATACCGTGTCCTGGCGTGACGACACAAAAACAATAAACCCCATTACAAACAAAGCATTTGTTGCATCCAGTGGGGACATAATTACTGATTATAATGACTTATACTGTCTTTTTACGCGTCGTGTTGCATCACGCCGCGTAAACATTACCATGTCTGCATTTGTGATCGGAGAAACGACAAAAAAGTGAAAGTCGTGACGTATTGTCAAGTATGGTGACCCATACTCGAAATTGGTGCTCTGCATTTAACCCATCCAAGTGCACACACACAGCAGTGAGTAGTGAACAAACGCGCACACACACACCGTGAACACACACCCGGAGCAGTGGGCAGCCATTGCTCCAGCGCCCGGGGAGCAATTGGGGGTTCGGTGCCTTGCTCAAGGGCACCTCAGTCATGGTATCGAAGGCAGAGAGAGTGCTGTTTGTTCACAATGCCCACCTTCAATTCCTGCCGGTGTGAGAATCGAACCGGCAACCTTCAGGTTACAAGCCCGACTCCCTAACCATCAGGCCATGACTTCCCCCAAACAAAGTGCTTGACAAACAACAAGCACTACTCTACACAGCTCAAAACTCGTGTTTGAATAGTCAGTGGCAAATTCTTTAAATATGAAAACATACTTACAGGCTGTGAGTCAGAAGCGCCAGACTGTCCTTGCAAAGTTGGAATTGCCCCACTTCATAGAAACAGTCTTTGAGCATAGCCGGCAGGCTACTCTTCCAGGTTCAGGAAATAGTCCTCCGTAAAATGTGCTTCACTCACTTGAATATTTGGGTTAAACTGTTCTGGAACAGTGTTGAAAATACAACTTAACCACTGATTTCTAGTTGTGTCCTCTTTTGGAAGCCCAAACAAAGTAGTTTCGCTTTCACAACAAAACACAACGTCTCCAGGACATGGCACCGGCGGCAGCAACAATACTACAGCGAGAATAAAAGTCCCGCCCTCTTTCTTTGCGTATACATTTGGGCGGAGTTTTGCAAATCTCACCACACCGTGACGTAGACATGTGGGGGCGTGTTTGAATGAGCCGTTTTAGGAGGGCGTGGTCGAGTCTTAACTTTTATAAAGAATATCTCTTTGGTTTTGAGACTTTAGTCTTTGCAACTTCAGGGATCTTATCTATGCACAAACAGCTTGTAACACTCCAAAGAGAAAGTAAAACTTGCAATCGCATCATATAACACCTTTAAGGCCAGTTCACATTATTCACAAAAAAAACAGTGTGATTTGTGGCCTTGGCCACTTAAGAGAGCGTGCGTACACAACAGGAAGTAGGTGCACAAAAATGTCCTTGGTTGGAAAAATGCAGAAGCTCTGTGCCCTTAATTCACACTAAATCAACATTATCTCTTCAGTGAAGTATTTGAGATTAAGCATATCCCAACAATCATAATGTTCAATAACTCATGTGCCCTAAAATCACAAGAATGAGGAAAACTTTTCAGTTCAAGGTACACTGATTAGACATTACATATAATTTGGTAGAAAAAAAAAATTAGGTGTCATACATTTTATTTGTGCATGTGTGTCATTTATAAAATGTTTAAAACTACTTTTTAATAACTTCTTTAGAAGCATCACAATTACTAAATTAGAATTTAAACTCAAAATGGTCAAATAAAGCTCTGTAAAAAAAAATTACGGTTACACTTTTTTAAGGTGTCTTTGTTACAGTGTAATTATATATTTAAGTACTGAGTAATATTAATTAACTACATGTACTTACTATATGGTTAGTTTAGGATTAGGGTTGGCTTAGGGTTACTTGCATGTAATTATGCTTAATTAATTGTTATTATAATAGTAAGTACAGTACATGTAACGTGTAACAAGGCCACCTTAAAGTGCCCCTATTATGGGTAATGAAAGGTTCATATTTTGGTTTTGGGAGTCCCCAACAACAGGTTGACATGCATGCAAGGTCAAAAAACACTTTCATTGTCTTATAATATGCATTTATTTTTACTTTACTTGCTCAACGACTCCCAAACGATTCTTTTAACAATTCATTTTTCCAAACCCCTCCCTTGCGTGATGCTAATCTGCGGTGATTGGTTGATTGGTCGCATTTCCATTTCGTCATGCCTGTAATGCCTGATAAAGCAGAATTTGTGAGCGCAGTGCTGCTTTGTGTGCAGCCGTTACCAGGGAAACAGCTATTTTTACTGCTCCAAAAGCTGCACCTAGTGGCAAAGAGTGCCTAACGACATCCCCTTAGCTGTTATAATTTCACTATAAACCATGGCTTCTTGAGGCTTATTGCTTTAATTTGCATTTTCATTCCAACCAACACGAAAAGACCAACAAGTGGGCGGGGAATATGCTAATGTTTCATATTGACGTCAACATGAAACGGCTTGGGACTCGTTTTAATGACGACTAGTTTCAATGATTCAGAGTCGACTCTTTCTTTTGAGAGACAATAACTTTATACACGGTGCACTTTCAGATGTAAAACTTTGCAGGGTGTTTTCATTTACTTAGAGCTGTGTTACATACTGCGTGAAAGGTAATTTTCAAAAATCCATAATAGGGGCACTTTAAAATAAAGTGTTACCAAATTTACTTGCAATTTTACCACACTAATGTAAGTGTTGTGTAATCAAAATTTTACGCACACGAGGTATTCACGCCCATTTAAACACTTGGTCCAAACACAGAAAATATGTAAGTAGATTAGTGGTCAAGTGCAAAAACAGCAAGTGTGTGTATTGGGACAGGCTCCCTGTCTGAAATTGCACAATAAGTGCTTGTGGTCTTCCTCGAGTCCACGCTTTCATAATGCCACTTTCATTTAAACAAACAAATCACATGCAAACATCACACTGAATTTTCATGATGAACATTACTCTCTGTATGAAAATACCTTTAAATGTGTCCACATCTACTCATGTATGAACAAACACTGATATTATATTAGTGCTCATTAAATAAATATATCGTGTCACTCACACACAGGAGAGGAGGAATTCATAAGAGCTACAGTAAGAAAACAGGAGTAACTGCCAGCAGCTTTGAGTGCAACTTCAATGCTCCTGGAATGACTAAGATCTTTTACATATTGTCCTTTTTTTTCCAGTAGTAATTCTGAGTTGTGGACGTCAAATTACAGGAAGTATTACAAGTCAGTGTTAGTCCCTGATCTCTCAGGTCTGTAGATGCAGAATTCATACTCACCTGCAGGTCTGAATTAGTGTGAATATTAATAAAACTTGACAAATGAAAACAGCTGAACTGACCAGAATCTGGGCTCAGTTTCACCTGTGACTGTTAGATTGACGGCTGCTGAGCTGAGATGTTTAACTCCATCCTTCATGATGAACATGAGCTGATATTCTCCAGGCTCTCTCTCTCTCTCTCATTTCTGATGTTATGAGTATTGAAGAGTTGTTTGAGATCTGATGTTCCACTCGTCCTGAGTAGTCTGAGTCTAAAGTCAAATCTTCATTTGACTTTATTGTTTTTTCTCCAGTTCATTGTTTTTTCTCCAGTTTGCACTCTGTTTCTCGCTGAACCAGAACACAGTTTTAATGTTGCTGTTGCTGTCATAAGAGCACTTCAACTGCACACTGGTTTCCCTCAGAGCACAAATATTCTTACAGGTCACAGGGAGGCAGTTTAATGTTAGAGAGCCTGAAATGAATGAATGAATGAATGAATAAATCCAAAATGTCTGCATTGATGACAAACCAAGTGAGTCAATATGAGGGCAGTGAGGCAACTCTTCTTAAAGTCTAAAATGTCTTTAGTCTGTGTTGGAAGAAATTTTGATGAAATATTAAAGCAAAGCTGCAATCCATTAAAACAATATTCTTACCTGAAATGTGTAGATGTAGGATCAGTGAAATGAGTCTGACGCCCATGCTTTAACTTTCATAATAATTCACTTGTTTTTCAAGAATTGACACAGTTGCAGTGTAAGCATAGTCTTATTGACGGAAACATGGCGAGCCAACCGATCGGTTTTACCGAGATGTCACCATTGTGACCCGGGGAGACAACACCCTCAACCATGTGTGCACAAACAGATGCAGAGTCTACAGAGCAGTCTCTTTCCCCCACCTTGGACTCTCTGACCACATTTCCTCTATGCTTGTTCCCTCCTACAGCCGTTTTGAAGACAACAGGTGCTTTCGCACCGCATAGTTCTAGGAACTCAGTTCTAGGAACTAGCCAGGAGGGTGGTTTCTAGAGAACCAACCTCGGGCCGTTTTCCTGGTTGCATTCACACTGGCTGAAGCGGCCGACAGCAACGTCTTTATTTGCGGCTTTTACAAACATCAACAACCGGTGATTGGAGGACGCTGTGGTCGTAGCTGATTTTGTTGTGTGACGTGAGTTTGGTGATAATGGAGATGGAATGTAAACGCACAATTTACATGATTAAAAGAGCATGAAAATCAGACTAAATCTCCTTTGACAACTTGCAGTGTTAATATCATTGAGGCTGAGAAAAGAACACAACGCTACAGACAACAAGTAAATGCTGTTATCGCTGTTTTCCATGTTCTTGGAGTAAATATTTTTACATGGATTTTTAAAAATGCTGGGTAGCCGGGGTATCGTATGCGTTTGGTCAACCAGCATACACTTACGTCACTAGTAATTCCTATAGAACTGTTTTAGATCCTACTCTGAGGTAGGAGCTAAATTAGTTCCCCCAAATGGAGCTCCTAGAACTAAATATGTTCCTAGTTCCTGCGGTGCAAACACGTGAGTTCTCTGATTTGCCATTGCATTCAAGTTAGTCAGAATACATGCACCAATCAAAACTCTCGATTGTTTTTTGTTTGTTTGTTTTTTTTTTGACAGTTCTGCATACTCTCAAATCCTTTCATTGTAACAAAACATGGACATGATTTAATTAAGAGATTCATTGTTCATTGTAGAGAGATTCATTGAACTTTGAGGTTGCAGCCTAAAAAGTGCGTAATGTACATTTACATTCATGCATTTAGCAGACGCTTTTATCCAAAGCGACTTACATTGCATTCAAGTTACAGTTTTATACATTTCTATCAGCTCTTGCTTTCCCTGGGAATCGAACCCATGATCTTGGCATTGCTAGCGCCATGCTCTACTATTTGAGCTACAGGAAAGTTGTAGCCTAATGTAAGTGTAATCTATTAAATAAACACATTATAAACCCATCTTTTTAGACAAGTTGTATGGTGTTTAAGCTGTGTGTATTTAATTCAGGCGTGGATTGGCCATCGGGAGAACTGGGAGAATTTCCGGTGGCCTGGCAGCCGATTTGGCCTGCTGCCCTGTTTTTTTTTGATTTTTTTTTATTTTTTTTATTTATTATTATATATATATATATATATATATATATATATATATATATATATATATATATATATATATATATATATATATATATATATATATATAATTGTTATTGTATAATTGCCTGTCGAATTTTCTAAAGCGATTATTTCTGAATTCGCCATATGATAATCAATCTCTAATAAATCATAAATCGGTTAGTCGTGACTGGCAATGCTTCAGCACCCGAGCACTCCGCCAAACAGTTTTGATCATAGTAATCAATGCGAGAGATTTGAGAATGGAGTGGAAGCCCCAGGTGGAGCAGAGAAGCAAAACTACTGTTCAGGATTTAAAGTGCAGGTCAGTTTCATCTGTAGTAGAGAAACATACAAACAACACATGCATATACCAGATACAATTGTAACTGATTAATTATAGTCTAAATAAAGAAAATGTCACCAGTTAAGTTAAGCAGTCAAGTTAAGCAGTAGCAGCCCATTACTCATCACTCAAAATACTGTATACTAAAGGACATCATTATTATCTATTGTAAAGTTACAGTAGTCATTTAGCAGATAAATAATCATATCATTTTAAAATAGGTTTAGAGGGAGCTAGGGCAGACAACAACACAACCCTTTAAAATTAACGATGGATTTACTGTAAATCCAAAGACAATGGTTACTATTGTTGAACCAAGGTAACCACAAATTGACATGGTTTTGCTACACTAACCATAGTTTAACTATGGAATATGTAGTAAAACTAAATATAAATGGTAATCCATTTGCCAAAAAAAAACATGGTTACTGTCCTTTTCCAATAAATAATATGACGGTTAATTTTTGTAAGGGAAAAATATGACTCATGTTCAGTATTAGAATTTTTCTATAAAGATTGTAATGATGTATTTATTATTGTGCTAATTTTGACATTTAGGCAATTTAGAAAGTATAGTTTTGTTAAATCTTGAGTAGGGTTGTCCGTGTTTCAGAGTTTGTTGTGGGTGTATGGGATGGCCTGGATGAGTATGAGATTTGATCCCAGTCCACCGCTGATTTAATTATTTTTTATTTGCTGTAATTAAATCAAATTGTTCATTAAATATTGGAGATTATTTTAAAAACACTTTCATGAAATCCAAAGTTTTGCCCAATTTTTTCCAAAAGTCTCCACAATTTCAAAACACATCACACACACACAAAGACATTTTCTTTATTTATACTATAATTAATCAGTTACAATTGTATCTAGTATATGCATGTGTTGTTTGTATGTTTCTCTATTATATTAGCCTAGTTACCACTCGTTATTTGTATTAGTTAAGCTCTAAATGCCTATATTCAAGTGTATGAGCGAATCTCTGCTTTAATATCTTCTAGAGTTTTCTTTCTTGGTATCAAAATGATCTTCTTTTTATTCCTCAAACAATGATGTGCACTATGTGATCGTGAAATGTATCATACAATTTTTACTATGCTTTGAAGTAAAACTGCACCAACTCTCCCGACCAGCAATAAAAATGCAAATGGGCCATAAACGGAGACAAAGAAAGTTTCTCCCGCTCAAAATTCATGCCTCTGATTGGCCACTCCACCCAAAAGGTGGGTGCGGCTAGGAACTATCAAAAGTTCCGAACTCAGACTAATCGTGGCTCAGAAACTCTTCTTCTTGAGACGGACACTTTCCAAGACTTTTCAAAACTCTCCTCTTGAGTTTGATTTTCTGGCAGTTTTTAATCTTCAAATAACTTTTGTGGATCCGCTATGGACTTTCCTTTCTTCAAGTAGAACCAGAGGAAAACCTTCAGCTCAATCCTAAAGGATTCGTCGTCTATCGCTTCAGGACTCTTGTTCAGCAACAAAGCCAATTCAAGTAACGTTTACAACTATTTAGATGCGTGTTTAAATTTGAGCCCCTGTTTAAGGTGATTTTTGAATTCTCTGATGATTCTCATTAGGTTGTGGTTAATTGTTGTGAAATACTGCCATTCTTTTCCTCTTCTCTCCTCGTCCTTACTTTCCTTCATTCTGTATACATATGAGTTTTGCTTAATTTCGTTTTATGTTAGCTATAGTTACATTTATTAAATCTCTTATATTCACAAATTGATTGTCTCTGTGTGCTGCTCATGATTCGAAGTCACTGAATATTGATCCTTGCTACATGCTAAACTATTGCTAGTACTGCATAAAGTAGGAAAGCTATTCTTCCTTTGCCAGGAAAATAATCTTTCCTAGAATTGATAAATGATTATATTGTCTGCTCGGTGGATGGCCAGATCGAATAATTGTGATATCGATTCTGCTACAGTTAATTCTAAGATCTAATCTAAATATTTATTAGTAATTATAACCAGTTATAATTAATTATAAATATTTCCCTTTTGAGCTAATTTGCTACAGTTACAACAAATAAATTGAATGAGCCATTGCATTGTTGGTTACTGTACTACTTTGAACTTATGGACCCATTAATTTGATACGTGACAATACAGTAGAATGAGCCATTGCATTGATGGTCCAATTGGACCAACTGTATTTTAAAGTGCGCTGAAATCTTCACTGGAGGCTTTTGCCTAGTGTGCTTGACTATCATCACAAAAAGTTTCAGACATTTTTACTGTAGCATTACTGTAGTTATGGACCCATGAATTTGACACGTGATAATACATTTGAAGAAGCTGCATTGTTGGCCCATTTGGAGACGCTATCTCAACTGTCTCTGAGGGTGCGTTTAAAGTTTCACTAGTGGCTTACACCCAATGCTCTCTATCACCATACTAATAGTCAGACATTTTTACTGTATCTTTTTGATATTATGGGCTCATGAATCTGACACATATGACACATACAGTTGAATGAGCCATTACATAGATGGCCCAGTTGGAGGCATGATAGGTCCATGACGCCAAAAGCTAACACAGCCAAGTTTAAACTTCAGTATACCTACTGTACACAACTGACCAAAAAAAAAAAAAAAAAACTTAAAAAATCTCAAAGCACTTACCAGTACCAAGCAAAAAACATAATTTCCTTTGAATAAACTTAATTCCACAGTCAGATAACACTAAGCGCCGATCTAATTAGCCACTTCATGTGTGTTTGTGAAACTCGCTTGAAGGCCTGGGGTATCTGAGAGACTACACCCACCATGTATAAATTGGGCAATTTGATTGGCTGATGAATCTGAAATAAGATTTGCTGAAGATTCTGAATTCTCAAAGGGGTGGAGCTCAGATTCACACTTTGCTTATAAATAAAATATGAATTAACAAATCTTTACATTGATAATAAAGATAAATGAGAATAACAGTTGAATAATGCATCTAGTATTTATTTATGTTATGCCAACTGAAATGCTTTGCTAGCTATGGCACTGATTTAAATGTTACTTGCAAAAAATTAAAATGTCAATTTTGTCTTCAAACACGCAAATAAAAAAGAACAGTTTTATTAGTAACTGGTCACAGATGACAATAAGCCACTTTTTGATTAGCAAACTTATTTTACATTAACAATCATATAATGTGTAACTGTAGTGTAAGATTTACTGTCTGGTTATACAGCACAACACGTACATCTAAATAATCACATCAAGCCCCAGGGTAATCGGTGATGTCATCATATATGACATCACTGTGATGTAGATGCTGCTGCAGACAGTTGTGGATGGTTTGACTGACAGTTTCTAGACGACGGTCTAAAGCAGAAAGATGTGGTTCAGTGAGGAGTGGGGCCACCTCTGCAAGGGGGTCCTGAGACAAAGATGCACGCATGACATCACTCAAACGATACGACTGGAGAGATAGCAGACGTAAACGAAGCAGTGTGGAACGACGGACCCTGAAGGAAAGAACAAGGGAATAATAAGCAGATCAAAAACACAACACTCTTAAATTGTTAGTTATGTTCACTCTACCTGCAGCACTGCACAAGAGGAGCCAATATAGAAGGTTCATCTTTAGAGTGACGTCCAAACCTACAACACAGAAGAGCCATCATGCTCATTCAAGCTGAGTCAAACTAAAATATCATCAGAAAGGGTCTTTGACTATTGATTTTGAATACTCACGCTCTTCCATTGTCTAAGTGTATGAGAAATGTGTCGTTGCCAAACTTCTCAAACGTTTCATAGTGGTGCCTGTCCATGTTACCTGAGGATGGTAGATGGAAAGTACCAGGAAAACAAAGATTTAAAAATAAAAAGAGACAGATAAAGAGTAAGTTGAGAATTTACATCAGCTCAATCAAAGTTAATGAGGTCCAAGGTTGTTGTTTGAAAAAAAAAAAGAAATCTTATTAGGGGCTTTCGCACCGGAGGAACCTTTTCATAGTTTCTAGAACTATTGGCAGACGTTCCCGCTTTTTGGCGTGTTTGCACCACAGAAACTAGGAACGTATTTTGTTCTAGGAACTCCGTTTGGGGAAACTAAATTAGCTCCTACTTCAGAGTAGGGTCTAAAACAGTTCTATAGGAACTACCAAGTACATAAGTATACAGTGGTTGGCCAAACGCATACAAAACACCGGCTACTCTGCATTTTTAAAAACTGTTATTTACTCCACGACCATGGAAAATAGCGGTAATAGCATTTACCTGTTGTCTGCAGCATTGTGTTCTTTTCTCAGCTTCAGCGATATGTAACACTACAAGTCATCATAGGAGATTTAGTCAGATTTTCATGCTCTTTCAATCGCGTAAATTGTGCATTTACAGTCCATCTCCATTATCACGAAACCCATCACACACCAAGAAAACAACTCCGATCAGCGTGTCCTGCATTCACCGAATGTTGATGTTTGTAAATGCCGTGAATAAAGACGTTGCTGTAGGCCGCTTCAGAGTTCCTGCTGCCGGTGCAAATGCAACCAGGAAAACGCCCCAAGGGGGAAATTGGTTCTCTAGGAACCACCCTGCTGGCTAGTTCCTAGAACTAATTTCTTAGAACTACACGGTATGAAAGCCCTTGTTTTGTATCCCACAGAAGAAAAAAAGTCATTCATCTTGGAACGGCACATTTTTGTGTATTATGAGTAAGTACTGTGGCACTTGGATATATAGGCCAACCATGTTAAATTATTACCATATTAATGTCATTTACCATGGTAATGACATGCTACACCAAACTATTTCAAAGAATGTCATGGTTCGAGTCCAAAAACAGGATATTTCTGTGGTACATGTCAGAAAACCATACTTTTTTGAATGTGTTCGCCCTTGAGTCATCTGAACTAATTCATGACTCACTCATTAGAAAGTCCAGAATGCTCATGTCGATCAGATCCACCAGTCGAGTGCCTCGGTCGTAAGGAGGAGTCTTTTTTATGGAGTCACAATAGTTGGAGTCTGTCTCCCATCTGTTACAGAAATAATCATTGGTTACTTATGCTGGATTCTCCGCTGTGAATCACACTCTGTAAATATGTAAAAAAACAACAAAGAAGAACCAAAAAGTTAGACTTTAAAAGCCAGTGGGGTCCAGATTGAGGAATTTCAGCGTATAGACAAAAAACACTAAGAGATTTTTACAAAACACATTCTTTTGTGTTTAACAGAAGAAAGAAAGTCATACAAGGTTGGAACAACATGATGTTGAGTAATTTTGGGTGAACTATCTCTTTAAATAACACAACACAACAACAACAATAAAACAACATTCTCCACCCACTGAGCCAGCTTGCTCCGGCTGTAGGACCGCCTCCAGGGACTCCTCCACGAGCGACGTGGTGCCAAATCCAGGTCTGGCAACATAGCAGCCATAGACCCCTCTATCTTGAGGGGCCGGCCACAGATAGCATGCTCTGTGGAGCAGTAATAGGAACACTGGCCATGAAAACATGCATTCCCCACTGCAGAAAGAGAAAGACAGATGGTGACGTACAAGAATGCTCTGTTTGAGAGAAAATGATGAAGGAACATAGGAGCAAAGTGCGACAAACCTGGAGAAGTGAAAAACGTTGTGACCAGTTTATGGTCGGTGGTGATGTCTTTGATCTCTTTTATAACATTAATAAGCCTCCCAACCACTGGAGGCACCCTTCTGAATCCCAGTATCCTTATTGTATGGGAGAAAGTGTTTTCATTTATTTATTTTTTTAATTTAGACCGATGATTAGCCAATTTATCATGGCTGTACATGTAAGATACAGTCTGTGCTCTTACCTGTCCAGGTGGAAGGCTGCGATTTCGGCATTGTGTCTCTCAAAGTCAGAAAAGTAATACAGATTCACACTGGTCTCCTCATGCCGCTCCTGTCTTAAGACAAAACAATTCTGATCAAAATTTTAAACAAAATATTCAAAATTCAGATCTTGAATTACATTAATATATTTGAGCCACTTCACTGTTCCCTTACAATGTAAATACGTTCAACAAAATGTATTTTCACATACATGCAGCAGTCAAAGATCTAAAAATCTATGTTTCAAATAAGAACGTACTTATTGTAACACTGAATGGTAATGCTAATAAATAAAATATCTCTATCGAGCAATTATTTGATGTATATACACTCTTGAACATACAGTACACAAACAGAAAAATATAAGGATTTATTGTACTCACTTCATGGGTTTGAAGAGCGCCTGTCCATAATTAGGAAATGACATCACCAACTTCAGCTGCGTCCCACCTGATTTTTGCACTGAAAATCACCAATGGTTTTCTTGTAAAAGAGATTTTATATTTCACAATTGCAACATTTGCTGTTGTAATTGCGATTTTATGTCTCATAATTGTGACTTCTCATAATTTTGCTTTAGTTCTCACAAATGCATAGATCAGTCATGGAACAATTACAAGGAGCTGATTGGTTCTTCCAAGCCAGTAGCACAGCCAGTCAAACTCTCTTTCCAATCTATGCTACCTCATTTATTTCCATCACGACCTGGTCCAGCTGGTACTGCACGTACATGAGAATTTTCAGTAGCACTTTACTTAAAGCCTTTATATATAATACATTATAAAAGTAGTTATGCGTTAATTATGCCTTGCAATGCACTTTATAATGCATTGTATGATCTCATGAATAATTGTAATCACAGTTATAACACATTATATTACTTATCTACTCATCGTTACATCTTTAGAAAGTATAATGCATTAAAACATGACAAACCTTCAAATATAATGAATTTTAAATTAGGTTACAATTATTTACGAAAATATATAATGCATTACAACATACATTATGAATACCTTATAATGCATTATACATAAAGGCTTCAAGTGTTACTGAATTTTCTTTAGCCTTCCTCCTCCCCAGCACCACCTGTCTAGATCTACCACAGAGTTTCTTTCTGCTTAGCCTTAAGGCCCGTTCACACCAAGGACGATAACTATAAAGATAGCGATATTAACGTCCACACCAGCGAACGACTGGTGTGTCTGTTTATTCTAAGCGCACGAGCGTCTGCCACTTTAAATTCTTGAACTCATTATAGCAGGATGGATTCTGATTGGATGTCAGTGTTTGTATCGGTCATCAGCTGGAAAAAAATCATTCTGAAAGTGATTCCAACGATATCGTTTCTCTGTGCCTTTATCGTTATAATTGTGGTATAGACTCTGCTATTCTCTAATACTGAGAACGATTTTTAGAACTATATCTTTATCGTTATCTTTATAGTTATCATCCTTGGTGTGAACGGGCCTATACACCATGTATTTTAATCCATGTAATTCTGCAGAAAGAATTGCTCATACCCAGCAGATCTAGCCCACAAAGTCAATCCTGCCTACACTCTATTCAAATCAATAAAATACTGTTTAAGGGAAAGTCTGCCCAAAAATGAAAATGAAAATTCTGTCATCATGTACTCACCCACATTTCGAACTTGTATGACTTAGTTTCTATTGTGGGATGTTAAAGAAGATATTTTGAAGAGTGCTGATAACCAAACAGTTTCAGTTTCAATTGACATCTATTGCATGGACCAAAAATATAATGGAAGCCAACAGGAAGAAAAACTGTTTGGTTATTAACATTCTTCAAAATATCTTCTATTGTATTCCACTAAAATAAATAAAAGCACACAGGTTTGAAATGACATGAATTTAGATTTTTGCCTAGACTATCCGTTTATATACACATTTTAGAGTTGTTTTTAACCTGTTTGCCTGTTTAATTTTTCACTCTAAGATGGAAACATGCTTCCATGCTCTTTTCAGCCTCTTCCTTCCCTCCCTCCCTCTCGAATAAAGGCCTTGTTTTGCACAATTTAAGGTCACCTACCTGCACTGACAATGCGATGGGATGCCATTTGCTGAGTCAGCGCTGACAGATTGGGGTCTTTGTGCTGATACATCTGCCAGCGAGATATACCGAGGTGAAACCGGAGCCAAGGTGGATGTGTCTCAGCACTGGCATTCCAGAGGATAGGATCATATCCATCCTCATTCGCACTCAGCCTAAAGATGGGATTCACTCATGGGTTTCTGACAGTACAGTAGTCATAATTAAAGTGCACCAAGGAATTATTTTTGTTTTAATGGCCAATATGGCAGCGGTTTTGGCTTAATACTGACACCTAGAGGCTAGGATGAAGCATCACACAAAAGTGAATGTTTTTGGTTGTGATTATCTTGACTGATTCGTGAACCAGTTAGACTGACTGATTGAAAAGATGTCATATAAAATTCACTAACAAATGAACTACCACTATGACTTGTCAGCAATTATCATTAAGTTATTTATTTATTAATTTGTTGAATTAATTTATTTAGTCTGGATATTATATTATAAAACTAAACAAAATCACATGCAGTCCAAAATAATAAAAAAATTGATGTCATATCCTCACCACTGCTGTGTGCTACGATCTTCCTCCTTTTTTTTCGTTCGGACTTTCAGCAGCCAATCACCATCAGGCAGAGGTGGAGTGGGCAAATTATACAGCGCGTGGGAATACAGAGCCTCCAGTTTGGCAAGGTCATCTGCTGTACCATCCATTTCCACTTCCTGGATGTCACTTCCTGCAGCAGCCATTGTGCGTGTTGAAGTAGTTGTATTTTGAACGGAGAAACTGATGGACGTCTGGATGTCAGGGTATGAGTGGAGCTCGCAGGGAGTGTGGTATATGGACAGGACAAGTGAAACCACAAGCAAGTGCAGACCCAGGAAGACAATTAACAGCCATATGCGCAATGTCCATGAACGCCGACGTGTACATACTCGCATTGTACTGAAATGAGATAGCAGAAAGTTTAAACTTCAACTCTACTGTCACCTGTTAAAGAATATAGAGCAAAACATACCTGTCTTCCAGTTTAAGGTGTTTCCGTCTCTGTATGTCTGGACTAAAAGGAAGCTCAGATTGTCCTTTAAACCTTTATTCCCCTGTTTGCACTCCTCTTTTCTCTCAAACATTACAGAGGAGAGGTGCCAGGTTAGGATGACCTGAATGGACATGTTTACTTTCCCCCCTGCAATGTCTAGCACACATCAGAGTGGTAGTATATTCTCTGCACAGAAGAACATGTATTCAGCAATAAGGGAGAGTGGGGTAAACCGTGCCACTTTTTACTAGCTCTCTTCTAGCCTCCCGTGACCATGCACATTTTCCTTTGCCTTTTGTTCTTCATTTCTGACATTTGTTTTTCAGGAATTTCTCTGAAACTATACAGTACATGCCACATTTTTAGTCATGGAGTATCCTAAATAAAAGTACTTAAAATTCATAACAATAAAAAGAATAAAACAGTAATATTTTAACAAAGAAAATAAATAATAATATCTAAATAAAATATTAGAATTTTAACAAAATATTCACTTTTTTTGTTTTATTTATTTATTTATTTTTATTTTCAACATTCCAGTTTTCCATTTTTATAAACATAAAAATGTTACATTCCTGACAAAAAAGAAAAAAATCAAGAAAAATCAATACTAGCAATGTTAATATTAAGGAATAAATAATTTAATTGATATTTATCAAAATAAAATGAATAATTGAATAAATGAAATAATAAATTAATTATGTTTTAACAAAATATTATTATTTAAATAAAAATAAAAAGTTATAATTTGAACTAATATTAATATTAAATTAAGTATTTTTTTAACAATTTGATTTGGTTTTCCATCTCTATGAGCAAAATGTTACATTCGTGACAATTTGAACAAAATAATAAAAAAATTTTAATACAATTTTAATAGAATAGGAATGCAAATTATTTTCATTATTTATTCATTTTGGTTTTCTATTTTTATAAACAAATGCAACATTCCTTAAAAAGAATGCCCAATTAAGTGTTATATGCTTTGATATAAACAATTTCACTTGCCATGTAGAGATATGTTGCAAGTCTACTAGACTCAAAATCAGGTGAGACAAGTGCAAAAATGCTGTTTTGGGTCTCATAATCTCACCCTGTACATCTGATGGGGGACCTCCTCACCATGGCAACCTGGAAACAGACTGGCACGAGCATCTCTCGTGCAAACATGCGCCCACATTCACCACATATCAGCAGATGAATAACCCGGAGAACACCTCATCTTTCAGAGCATTCTGGTGCTTTCGTGATCAAATCTGCACATTTGCTAATGTTGCATAATGGCATGCAATCAGTGATCAGATACACAGCAGAAGGGGAAGTGTATGGCGTGACTTTATGCCAGTTATGATAGCTAGATATGTACACATCCATGATAATTAGTTATCCTTCAGCGTCCTGTAGCAGCGGATGGTTGATCATGTCTGTACAGGTTGCTAAGTAACAGTTTTAAAATGAAGCTGGTCAAAAGGGAGATGCCATAAGGACAAACAATTAAAGTAAAGTTGTTTAGAGTGTGGGAGGTTGCGTAAAGCCTTTTCAACTGTGGTTTGATAACTGTGGTTTTTGTTTATAAATGAAAATTTATTTTATACATGCATATTGTAGAATTTATTGAGATCAATTAATCTGTGCATATGTTTCATTATTAAAAAATGTTTTGACTTTGTAATGTTTAAGCAACATGTCATAACTGGACTTTCCACCATTGACGTATGCAAGTTAGTCCGCTTAAACTCCGCCCCTGCAAGCTCACAAGCCAAGCCCATGTCTCAACATCCAATCAACAACTGATGCATAGAACCAAGTCCCCGCCCAACATTTTTCGAAAATCCATTACATTAAGTAGAGATATGCCTCTACTTACATTTAATTGCAATTTCAAATTTACAGTTAAAAAAAAAAAAATTGGCAGATGTGGTTGATACAGTGGCCCAGTAGTGCACATCACAACGAAATCTCCACAACACAATGCATAGGACTAATTTTGTTGTGTTGGCTTGTTTCTGTTGTGTTGTGCTAATTTTGTTGTGTTGCAACTTGTTTCCGTTGTGTTGTGCTAATTTCGTAGTGTTGCAACTTGTTTCCGTTGTGTTGTGCTAATTTCGTAGTGTTGCAACTTGTTTCCGTTCTGTTGTGCTAATTTTGTTGTGGCTTGTTTCCATTGTGTTGTGCTAATTCTTTGTTGTGGAGACTTCATTGTTTTGTGCACTACTGGGCCACTATATGGAAAAACATATAGTGAAAATATTTTGCCGATATTATGGGATGGCATATTCCTGCCTGTAATTTGTTCCATAACTGTATTTCATCAAGTGATAATAATGTTAATATATCAATCTTTAATTATCACAATTGTCATGCAAGGACTTCTCGGAAGGTCCTTCCACTGTTTTTCGCCATAAATTATTCAGTAATTTTTCTAGTTTTTACTTGCAAAAAATATGCATTTTACATTATTTTACATTAAAACTATGTTATTTACAGTTTATCCATTGTATATGCTAAGATAACTTGCAGTAAACCAGTTAACAATTAAATCAATTACTGAAACAGTTTTACTGTTTGGTATGATGCATTGTCATTTACATTTAAAAGTACAAGAATGCAAATAAGATTTGAAACCTGCAGCGGAGATTTTGGTGAATAAAGCCACTTGAAATATAGCGTACATAATTTAGGATACTTTTTGTCATTTTCTGGATCTTGACAGCAACTGTGCCCATGCAATTTTATTGGATAGAAAAGCACAGCATGGGCATTCTGCTAAATGTCTTTTTTTGTCTTCCACAATAGACAAAAAGTTCTGGAACAGCATGAAGCAAAGTAAATTACTTTTTGGATAAGTTATTACTTTAAACATAATGTGAGAGGCAAGGCACACAGGAAAATGTCATTTTGCTGCAAGTATGAATATTTAAAAGTGAAAAAGGTGAGCAAAGAGGTTAATGTTTGTCTATTGGTATGGAGGTCACAGTAACCTGACAGCAGGTCAGTGTGTGCGTCTGAGTAAACAGATGCTCTGAGCCAGATGTCTACACTCCCTTGTGCAATAATCAGTCAATAAAACGTGCTTCAAATACTCAAAGCATTTGAACCCATGCTTTACAAAAATACACATTTTCTCAATACATACATACCTATTATGCATCAAATTCTAAGGATCAGGGCATTTTTCTCCACTGACAGCTCATGTAAAAGTATTAATTTGTCATCAGACTGAGAGTCCAAACAGCTGATAAAAACATCACAGACATCTACAAGTAATGAACATGACTCGAGTCCCTTCAATTGCTTTTTCACTGAAGAAAGCAATATTATGGATAGAGGACACTTCACAAGATGTTAATTGAAGGACTGGAGTGGTGTGGATTACTTGTGGATTATTGTACTGTTTTTATCAGCTGTTTGGACTCTCATTCTGACGGCACCCATTCACTGCAGAGGATCCATTGGTGAGCAAGTGATTTAATGCTAAATTTCTCCAAATCACTTCCAATAAAAAAAATAAATAAATAAAAAAACTCATCTACATCTCAGTAAGCATGATGGGGAGTACCTTTTCAGCAAATTAAAATTTTAAGTTTCTGTTTTTGGAGGAGCTTTTTTTTTTTTTTTTTTCAATTTCTGTCATTTCACATTACGTATAGCAGATACAAAAGAATTTAATTTCTAATGAAGTTTTATTACACAAGACAATAACAACAGTTATTAAGAAAACAAATACACATTACAGCTGTGCAAAATGTACAACTCCTATAAAATATCTTAAGTTTTAAAAACAGATCATATGTATTCACATATTAATTAAAAAATAGGATTTTGTCTTATAAAAATACTTTGTCCTTCAGAAAAAAATGAAAGGGATGGAAATTATAAAAACAACTGAGGATGGACAGATAGAAGACAGAAGAGAGACAGATGGAGAAAGAGTGGCAGAGATGGACAATAAAATCCACAGATGGCCTGCCAGCTTTGAGAGAACAGTTAAAACAGAGATGAAAACATAAAACGCTACATTCAAAATAAACCGTATGAAATGATGCACCGTTCAGTACTGAATATAAAGAAACTTCCACATGTGGCACAGCCATTATAAAGTCAGAAAGCACATGAAAAAGTGTTTGTCAGACAGTCATTTAGTGTTTGGGTTAGGAACACTTCCATACGCACACCGCCAAACCTCCACCGAAGAACATGTAAAGCAGGTTCTTCACTTCGTGCGTAATTTCAAAACCAAATCCCTCGCCAATCACCACATGCCAAGAGCTCCCAAACTTCTTATCCATTAACTCCTTTATCATTTTAGCGGCGCTCTGTTGAGAAAAAAAGCACCCAAAGGAATGAAAAATCACAAAGGAAACCTCATTTATATCTCATCTGCTTCTCCTAGATGGCAATGAGAACTAACCTCATTATTAGTGGCAAACTTCTCGCATGCTGTAACGCAGAGCTCCATGGTCTCCACACGCATCTCCTCAGACATATCTGTGTGCTGTGGAGGAAATGTGTTTCGGGTCAATTTGACCCACATCAATTTTTTTGTTTTTCTTTAAGTTTTGTAACTTTTAGACTCATCTTGAGTTACGAAACGTGCATTATAGCAATTTATATTATGACTGCGAGTCATTTTGAGCCACTTATTTCATGGTTAAACACAGCTGCACAGGCTCAAAATAAAAAAAAATAAATTGTGTATCTTCTTATGTAATTTATTTCTCAACTACCTTCTTTACGCATCTCACAGTCACTTTTTTTTCTCCAAAGAACTAAAGACTGTGTTGAAGATGCACATTTTTATAATTTCATGTAACAAACTAATGATTTTTGGTGTTAACAGTGCCATGCTCATCTGTTTGAGTTCAGGAAAACATGCTTTTCCACCATTTTTTGTATTGCTTGTTACAATACTGTTTAAAACATTCATAATTTGTAATCAGTGGAGATTGAAGAAGTCCATTTATTGAACAGTTTTTACCCGTATGAGAGGAAAGCTGTGTAGTCTTTTATAGTCTGCCTCATCCTTCTTGCCATCGACTGTCTCTGCCATTATGTTTAGCTCTAGATGAGAAAAAAATGGACAGGTTTAAGAAATCAGATCTAATAAATCTATGATGGATATTAATTTAATAGCTTTTGAAACCGTGGTAACGTTATCAGTAATAATCGGTACTTTGATACTTAAGAATACACAATGATATTTCAATTGTAAGGTTCAATAACATGACATTGCCATGGTTCCATGTCCAAACAACGTTAATACCATAGCACTTTTGAAATAAATGCCATATAAACATATTTTAGAATGGTTAGTAATAGTTCTGTATGCTTATGAAGCGATTATTAGCTTTGTTTTGAAAAGCGAACATATATCTTCACATGAAAACTGCTAGCTTGCTAGCTTGCTTAGCTATTTTGTACGGCTAGGTCGCTCGTTTTTATTTCCATTAACATTATATTATCTACCTAGGGGTTTAACGTTGCATATAAACTAGCTTGGCAAGTATAAAGAGACATTTACGTACCGTAATGAACGAAAACTTAAGTTCAATGTGCTTAAACCGACATCGCTAGAGAGACCTGTCCACCATGGCAACCAGCTCTGTGCGTAACCCCGCCCCTCGTTACGCGTCGCTTGTCGTGATTGGTCCGTGGGCGTGTCCAAGAACACGTTATGAATTTCTGAATTTCTATGGTCATTTAGCAAGATTTTTTTAATCTTCTTCATTTATGAGGACAGAGCATGGATAAAAGGTATCCTTAAAGAAGTAGTTCACCCAAAAATGAAAATATGCTGAAAACTGAGGCTATCCAAGATCCTAGATGAGTTTGTTTCTTCATCAGAACAGATTTGGAGAAATTTAGCATTAATCACTTGCTCATCAATGGATCCTCTGCAGTGAGTGGGTGCAGTTTGAACAGCTGATAAAAACATAACAATAATCCACAAGTAGGCTAATCCACATGACTCCAGTCCATCAATTAACATCTTGTGATGTTTGTAAGAAACAAATCCACCTTTAAGACGTTCTTAACTTCAAAATGTTGCTTCCAGCTAAAATATGAGTCATCTGTAGGCTATTAATGTTGCTTTCTCCAGTGGAAATGTAGTCATGTCAGAATCAGGAGAAATATGCAATGATCAAGCACCATTTGCAAGCAAAAAATAGCTTTAAACAAACCTGTTGGTAGATTGTGATGTGAGTATTATATATTGTAGATTGGTATTTTGGCCAGAAGCTACAGTTTAAAGCTAAAAAGTCTTAATGATGGGTTTATTTCCTAAAAACATGTAACTTTTGCTTCACAACACATTAACAGCAGTTTAAAATGTAACTTTTTTTTTAGTCTGTCAACTAATGATGTTAATAATGCAAGTCATGACTTATTGGACTTTTTTTTTAAATAGATAAATAAAAATAAATAATTCACCAAAAAGGAATATTCCGTTCTCATTTACTTGCTTTGATGTCATTCCAAACCTTTAGGCTGAATACTGACAAAGCTTTTAACCACACAACAAGTAAATGATGACAGAATTTTCATTTTTTGGTATCTCTTTAAGCTCAGTATTTTATGAGTGCAGACACCAGCTGTGTTTTATCCCAATGTAACCTTACTGAGGTCTGAGCAGGGTGAAACCTGCTGTCTAGATGCTGCATTGGTCCCACTACATTCATCAGTGTTGTTTACTCTCTTGCTTTTTACTGACCCGTATTAAGCTCTAGATACATCTGTGCACAGCTGGTGAGTTTGCCCCAGATAACTGTCACACTGATCTGAGACCTGAACACTGCTGCTCTGAGTGTAACCAAACAGTCGCTGGTAGCTATTGACTTAGTGTTATTTTCCATACTGTGGAAGATAATGGCTACCAGCAACTATTTGGTTACTAACATTCTTCAAAATATCTTCTTTTATGTTCAACAGAAGAAGGAATCTCATACAGGTTTGGAACAACTTGAGAGTGATTTTATGGATGAACGATCCCTTTAAAAGTTAACAGGATACTCTTTACAACAATGCAATACAGTTAAATGCTTTCTCATATATCCCAATTTAATATTTAGGGAGAGCATTAAGATAATCATTTGTAGGTTAGAATATACAGTATTTAATGCTTTGGATGGTGCTGATTTTGAGAAACTTGATCATCTAAAAGCTTTCCATGAGTTTCCCATGTTTTGATTTGTGGATTATAGGGGATTTTCAGTTTCTAGATAGATTTACAAATAAAAGCAGGGGGAGGAGATAATCTAAAAACTGATTTGGGCAAGAATATAAGCAAGAATGGTACCTTAGGTGGAGAGGAAAAGAGAGGAGACTTGCAACAGATGGGATTCTGGAACATAATGACACTTACAGAGTGTTACAACCAAGAAAAGTGTTGATTTATGAATGTGTCTAACAAGTGCTGTGAGGAATAAAGGCAGCCATTGTACACCATCCATGTCATGATGTTATTTTTGTGTTATTGTGGGAGGGATATATGAGGGATACCCAGTCGGCTTATGATTATTACATTTTTACAGTGTTGAAAAGATTAAATTAATTCAAACGGCAAATACAGAGACTGTATAGAAGAGGAAACACACACACACACACACACACAGAAAAGGATGTTGCTGGTGTGAGAGAAGCAGCAGGGGTCAATGTGATGGAGGGGGTGATTAACACACATCTATAATTCAACAGCAGCAGCAGCCGCATGAAGAGAGCAATGTGAGGATGAGAATGACAATAACCAGGATTTGCATGAATTTGAGTCATTCTTGACACTGAACCAATGAGATATACCGAGCCAATGCATATACAGTGTTATTTTATGTATATATTTGAATTGTTTTGTTTTGAATTGGTTTAAGGAGTAGTGGATAAATACTCGTAAAACAGTCATGATCAAAATAATGTAATAAATTTCAGACCATCAGAATGTTTTGTGGTTCAGACAGATGATAGACAGATAGACAGACAGACGATAGATAGATAGATAGATAGATAGATAGATAGATAGATAGATAGATAGATAGATAGATAGATAGATAGACAAGTAAACAAGACAACGCACACTCATAGTTCATTTTCTTCAGTGTTTTAATATTTTCATCCACATTTGTCACAGTATCATTGCAGATCCTTGGTGGTGCAAATATGAAGAAGCACTATACTGAAATCACAGCTGATCATCAACCAATAGCAAGAGTCAAATAAACAGACAGGCACTTCCCCATAAGCTTTTCTCTGTGAGGGGGCAAGTAGGGCTAGATGCAGTGCAATGGCAACACAACAAGATGCTAAACACTGTTTTACGTTCATATTTTCATAGTGTGTGGGCTGCACATCAGATCTTCAAAATTTAGTGTGACGTTTAAGATATTAAGCTTCAAATAACACATTTTGGTTTAAAAATAAAAAGTTTTGGACCTCGCTGAATCTGTGAGAGAAAATACACTGCAGGGTAAGGACTCATTTGACCAGATGCCAAAGACAAAAATGTAAAACATGTTATGATAAAGATAAGACGTTGTACACCTTTCAGTGCTGCCGGACTGAAATAACAGTGTATTACAAGTGAAGTGACCCTATGGGACCGGTAATAAAGACAAGAAAAGGAAAAAGCTGCTCTGGGAAATAAGCGAAAGCTCCACTTTACACAAATAATGAAACAAGAGCAAGACAAGTGCTTTGAGAATGAGCCACATCCATCGTATTAGAAAAACATTCTCTATATCTGAAGAGACCATTGTGGAGTAATGCTTTGAGAAGAAGGGCATGAAATAACACAAGCAACACGAGACGCAAACAGGCCTTTAAAAGCCTTTGGCAGCAGCTCTATCCGAAGTAACAACCACACGCACAGACAAATCCCTTCCCTGCAGAAACAATCACTCAGTGAGAGTGTAGCTCTATGCTAAATATATTCTATACACGGACCGGGACCACGGCACAGTTGTGATACCTTTCAGGCCATTTTTGTCTCATTTACCCTCGCCTTAAAAAAAGAAAGGTATCAACCCATGGTCCTGCTCACTGCCGGGGATGGGAGCTCTGAAGGCAGGGATCCACGGGGTCCTTGACGGCCCCTCCAAACACGTCCACATCTCGGTCTGTCCAGGGCACTATGTTTCCCAAGCGGGGGGACTCTGCACATGCTGCCAGAGCGGCAACCTCTGTTGGCGACAACACTCGGTCCCACAGGTTAAATAACGAAAGCTCCCCAACAAGAGCCTGGGATGCGTCAAACCGCCCGCCAAGGGTGTCCTGCAGTGGAGCCAAGGAGAGCCGAAGGGTTACACATGGATAAAGATAGTTGCATCAGAAAAACTGTGCAAAAATGGTACCTTTAAGGGTCCAACACCTTGTCACTGGGGTAGGAACCTCAAAGGTATACCTTTGTAACTTACCAACCCTAGAAGGATGCAAACACTACCAGGAATTTTTTTTTTTTTTTTGCAAAAATTTGACATTTAAAGGCACTAATCTTTAAAGGACAACTTTGTACCTTATCTACCCCTAAAAGGTGCATATTAGAGTAGAAATAAATAAGATGTCCGGTTGAGAGTATTGCCCCAGTGACAAGCTTTTGCACCACTAAAGGTACAACTTTTGCTCATTTCTTTCTAAGAGTGGAGTTGTAACTTTCCAGGATTCACTGTCTTGCTTACCTGTTCCTGTCCCAACACCAAGACACCCCCGGATTTGATTGGATGCCATGCGGACAACCCTTCACCCCGTCCTCTCAACTTTCCGCCTTGATATGCTTTCCAAACTCCATCCCGTAGGGTCCAACTCACACATATGTGCTGCCAGATGCCCTGGGGCAAAGAAAGAGGCAGCTGTGCCACCTGTAAATGGAGATAAAGACTGAGTCCATTAGCTGTATTGTGAAAGGTTGCTGTGGAAGGAAATTTTAATGCAGGGTTCATCAAATCTAGGCCGAGAGGGCCACTGCCCTGCAGAGTTTAGCTCAAACCTATACCCTTACCTATAATTTTGTAGTAACTCTAAAGACCTTGATCAGCTTGCTCAGGTGTCTTTGACTAGGGTTAGACCTAAACTCTGCAGAGCAGTGGCCCTCCAGGACTGGATTTGAGGAAACCTTTGTAGTGAGTCTTACCTTATCATTGATGAGTAGTTCTGCAGGATTATGAATGCCCTGCAACAGGACAAGTTCATTGGGTTGTTCCGGTACAGCATAGGAAAATGGTGTCCCAATTCCACTCTCAGCAGGCTTGAGCCACAGACACGCCGTGAAGGCATATATCTCTGGAATATTTCGCCTGACAAGCCCGTACATGTAGTTAGTCCGCACGGGGAAGGAAAGTTTATACCCTTGTGGGTAACTGTAATCTGTAAGACCTGGGAAGGAAAGATCGAGAGAGTGAGTTGAAAATGAAGAGACCATTTAATCTCCTGAGTTTGACCAAACCTTCCTCCTTACTCTGTTCCAGCTCTGCAATACGCTCTTGCAGGGTGTTGATTCCCTGGTCGATGTGCTGGTGGTGGCTCTGGGTCTCTTTCCGGAGGTTCTTCCTCTCCTTCTCCAGCAGCCTAATCTTTTTCTCCAGCTCGCCCTCCAGATCTTCCACGGGCCTGCCAGGCTCGCCCACCACTACACTCCCCAGTGTGCTCACAGTATGCTCAGTGTGGTTCATCGCTGCCGGGCCTATCTCCAGCTGCAAGAGAAATATGCAAGAAGTCATTATCGCAAAATCTATACATCCTGTTCAACAAGTGTAACTGACTATATTAGATCCATTTGAATTACAGGAACTCAAAAGAATTATTTGTTGTTGAATCAGACATACTTTTTCGAATCAATTCTCAATTAAGAAGAGCTGTCAATATTTTGAGTGAACAATGATTTACATTTCATTCTCTTCCTCAAACACTTATTATATGGTTTCAGAAGACTTGGAATATGATGCATGAGTTATATAAAATATTTTTAAAAAATCTTTTATGGTGCTTTTGCATGCTTTTTGAAGCTTGAAAGCTTCCTTGTAATTGCATGGAAAACACTGACCATTACATTCTTCAAAATTTCTTCTTTAGTGCTCAGCAGAAGAAATAAAAATCATATAGGTTTGGAAGGACATGAAGGTGAGTAAATAAACTCAGATTTGTTTTTATAGAGGTTTTCACAATAGCAGCTTTACAGAAAATATTTGTTTCAATGAAAATGAAATCTTGCTCTAAAGAACAAGAAATCAATTTTTTTTTTCAGCAGTCATAAGTCAATATCACAACATCTACAATTCAGGTGTGACTGCTGACAGTGTTCCAGCTGGATGAGAACCTGTACTATTCTCTCCTCCCTCATGATTTATGTATGTCTTTCTACCCAGGAGATGAACAAGATGGAGGGGAAAGCAACCACTCACCAGGTGAGAAAGACACATAAAAACCCTGCTGAAAAAACAATAGAAACCATCACAGAAATATCATTACAAAAATTACAACCCATCAACTTTTAACCATTAACACTATTAAAAAAATGGTTTTCTGTAGTGTGTTTTGGGACATATTCCATTAGTGATTTTAACAAACCACCAACAGAAGGCAACCAATTACCAGTAGAAACCCACAGGGTCCATTACATTTTCCATTAAAACCAATACAATTCCCATCATAACCAGTAAAACCATTACAGATTTTGTGATGATGCCTATTGTTTTTTTTCAGCAGGGAAGCATACAATATGAACAGGCACAATGACTTATCCCACGATCTTGAACATTTGCACGCATCCTTGCCTAACAGTTTATTTACAAATCCGTTTCCCCTAAATACCTCCATGGCACCAAATTCCAAAAAGCTTTTAGATTTTTTTTTAAGTGTTTATAGTTTTTCATACCAACCTCCAGCTTCTCTATGCGATCTTTGAGTTGAAGAATCGCTTTCTCCAGTTCCTCCACAGCCCGCGCCGTCTGCAGCTGTACTGCAACCGAGCTGCTCACATCATCCCCGGCCATGTGGCGACGGTTGCCCGCCCAGACCCCCATACTCCTCTCATGGAGACTCCTTTCCTCCAGTCCGCTCTCGCACTCCGAGAGTTTCCCGGTGAGCTCCGTGATGGTCCTCTGGTCCATGAGGATCTGGTCGTTTTGTTGCATGACGATCTGCCGGAGCTCCTCAGCGGTGGTGCGGAGGCTCCAGTCCTCCTCATCTGTAAACGGGTCATCGGCTTGTTCTCTCAAACCCCTGGATTTGCAATCAGCAATGGGAACAGGGGTACAAATGAGTCGATTGAGGGTGAACTGTTTCGGACTTGGCCCAGTCACGTCCCCGGTACTCAGCTCATTGAGCGACGGTATCTCCAGGCCGATGTCCAATCCTCCGCCTTCATAAGATTCAGCACCATGGAGAGCTCCGAGCGGCCCGGCGTGCGCTACAGATCCAGGCAGCGGCTCCAGGAGCGACAGTGAGCGGTTGTCGGATAGCGCCTGGGGCGCGGCGGCCGAGGATCGTGAATGCACGCTGGCGATGATGCAGATGACCGCGCCGAGAAAAGCCAAGAGGCCCGCGGAGACCAAAACCACGACGAACTTCATCTCGCCGATTGAGATTTACAATAATACCTCTGGGTGTGGTTTTATGGATGTTTAATATTTACAGACGGCCAGTTTTCACCATCAGAAGCAGGTCTTGATGAAATGAAGGTCGATCGCATCGGCTGTTTTTTCCTCCGCTAGCAGCAGATGATGCTGCGCCTCCTCCTTTTCTGTTGCTAAGTGCCCCTCTGGCCGGTTTCTATGGCTACCGCGCGCAATAGAGGGTGGTGAGATACTGATAAAGATGCGTGATGTGTCACATTGATGTAAACACCTTCATCATCATCTATGAATACTCTGAACAGACTGCGTTACTGAAGAGAAAAATACATATTAGAACATTAATGAGTTAATAAAGTTGTTACCAGGTTTGGTTTTTAGTGACTCCGAAGAAGTATTCTTGATGCAAAAGAATTTAATAATGAATTTGTCACTGATATGACAAAGATGTCTTATTTATGTGTGAATGCGTTTATGCTTTGTGCATGATTAAAGTAGCTTCACACTCAATGTGTTAAAAAATTCATAACAACTTGATCAAATATGAAAATGACAGTTCTGACCTTTAAACTCGTCTGAATAAATTATCAGCTGTTTAAACATCCCCTAAACCAGTGGTTATAATAATATTTTGAACACAATAAGTAATTTTAAATGTTTTTGCATTTATTTGATTAAAATAAGTTTATGTGAATTGAAGATTAATTTTTACAGTGTATCAACGTGCTGCTTAATTTTTATGTGGAAACCATGATACATTTTTCAGGATTCTTTTAATAAGTTCAAAAGAACAGCATTTTTGAAATACAAATGTTTTGTTTTGTAACTATGTAAAAGTCTTTACAGTCACTTTTGATTAAATTAACGCGCCATTGCTGAATAAAAGTATTAATTTCTTACAAATTCTTACTGACCCAACATTTGAAGAATAGTATATAAAAACACAAAATTAAATAATAAATTAAAGACAGTCAATTGTCGCCACCTACTGGCGCATCGACGTACTCCAGCACATGCATAATAAACTATTGCAGGTGTGGAAAGTCAAAGTGATTCTAACTGTCTGTTACTAACTAATGTAACTTTAAAAATCATAGCGCTAATTACTTCAGAGAAAATCCCGATGACATTCTCTTTCTAATATGCACGTGAAATTGTCTCAAAAATTAAATAAAAAGTGAGAAAGAATAAAACCGATCAAAAAAGCAATTTACTAGGTATATATAAACCTTGAGTGTTTTTTTAAGAACTTTAAAATCAACATCTGAAGCGTCATGTAGACCATAATGCATTGACACTGAAATCACAATGGCAGAAAATTAATTGTGCCATCATAAATTACAAAACATTAATTTTTTTTTTTTTTTTTTATATTTAAAATATACCCAGTCATGACAATGACTCGGTTTAAATCTATACTGATGCTTTGTCTGTATTTCTTTTGTTAAATCACAAATTCCACACTTTTCAGACAAAAAAATAAAAATAAAAAAATCTGTCTTTTTAACTAAATAGTCTGTGCCGATTTATTGAACTATTGAATATTCTTATAAAAATGTAAGTGTCATTAACAATCTGCTAAAATATGGATGCAGTGCATAACATGCAGACTACCTATCAACAAATATGAAAACTTTTATTTATTGATATGGTTGAGGTATATCTTTAAAGACATATATGTGGGTGAAGAGAAGCAATAACAAAAAAACAAAAAAGAAAATCAGTCTTATGTGTCCAAATTTCACTGAAGACCAGATGGAAGCTGCTTCTTATTCACTTTATGTAGTTCTGCTTGAGTCATTAAACCCATTAATGTTCAAAACATAAATAAAAAGTTATCTTCAGTTGCATCGAATCGCTGCATGAAAAATACATTCTACACAGAGAAAAACAAAAGACATCCGGTTGGCTTTTCAGAAATCCAGCCACTCAGCCATGTAAACACAGTTAGACGGAGAGATCTCGCCCCCTTCATGACAGTCATCAAACACCTATAGAGCAGAGAGTTACTGACGTTAACTTGGCACATTAAAGGCATAGTTAAGCAATCTCCCAATATTAATTTATATCATGCAGCCCTACTTGTGTACTACAAGCTTACCGGACACAGTCCACATGGTGTTTTGACCAGACCAGTGGGTTGAATTATGGGATTCACACCCCTGTAGAGCTTCATCTGTCCATCTACACTCCCCACCGTCCCCTCTTTAGCGGCGATTATGGTCATCTCCACCTTGCCGTCAAAGATCAGTGTGTTTAGAATAGTCTCAATGTCCTCCATGGACAAATCCACCTGCATACAGGAATATCACAACATATTAAATCTATTCAGTTCACGTTTAAGAATCTCAAAGTATTAAATGGTACAGTTCACCCAAAAATGAAAATTTGCTGAAAATATACGCAATTTCAGGCTATTCGAGATGTAGATGAGTTTGTTTTTTCATAACAACAGATTTGGAGAAATTTAGCATTATGTCACTTGCTCACCAATGGATCCTCTGCAGTGAATGGGTGCCGTCAGAATGAAAGCCCAAACAGCTGATAAAAACATCAAGTAATCCACACCACTCCAGTCCATCAATTAATATCTTGTGAAGCAAAAAGCTGCCTGTTTGTCAAATACATCAAGGCATTTTAAACCGTCGCTTCCGGTAAAAATACGAGTCCATAATTAATAATACTTCCTCCAGTGAAACAGTCCATCCCTGTTGTGAAAAAGTTGTCCACGTCAAAATCCACCAACATGTTTGCTTAGAACACTTTGTGCATGATCTGCACATATTTCGCTCCTGATTCAGAAGAGACAACTTTTTCCACTGGAGAAAGAATTTTATGGATAGAAGACTCATTTTAGCTGGAAGGTAAAATGTCTTCATGGTGGATTTGTTTCTTACAAACACAGCTTTTCACAAGACATTAATTGATGGACTGGACTGGTGTGGATTACTGTGATGTTTTTATCAGCTGTCTGGACTCTCATTCTGACGGCACCCATTCACTGCAGTGGATCCATTAGTGAGCAAGTGATGTAATACAAAATTTCTCCAAATCTGTTCTGATGAAGATCCAAACTCATCTACATCTTGGATGGCCTGAGGGTGTGTAAATTTTCTGCATATTTTCATTTTTGCATGAACTATTCTTTGAAGATATTATTCACACTCACTTTGCTGATGCCAAGCTCACAGATGTACTTCCACACTTCATGAGAAGTGGCAAATGAGCTGTTTCTTTGCACCATGGGGCTCTGTTTACTGTCTCTCGCTGCCTCAGCCTGAAAATACACACATTTCTTTTAAATTCAAAGCCTTAAATTTTGAAGTTCATAAGAAATATTACAATCTTACCTTACTTTGCAGGAATTTAAAGCACTGTTGATTGAGAACCTCAACAAACTCAGACTCAAAATCCTGATCGCTATACCAAGCACCTCCTGTCACAGATCGGTCTGGCTGCAGGTTGTACAGCATGTAGACTTTCTTCTTTGAAGCCTGAATGGGAAAGACATTTTAGTAGGTTGTACTAAATGTTTAAATACTGTTTGGAGATCAACTCACCGCAACAGACTTCACCGCTTTGATGAGTTTCTTACTCTCAAGATTCTTGAGGATTTTATTGATTTCTGTGAGTGGAAGGTTACTCTTATATCTGATGTCTCTGCTCCAAATTCCTTTAGAAATTAGAAAAAGCCATTATAATATGCTTTCTTGATCAATAAGAACCAGTGGTTTATTAAAAAAAAAAAAAATACAACAACGATATGCAAAAGATAAAATGCATTTTACCTTTATTTCCAGCATCTTCTATGATCTGGTAAACTAGTTTTTCTTGGTTATCAGAGCCTTTTACTTTACTGTCAAAAAAGTATATAATTTTAATTAATAGTCATTTTAATTATTTTATGTTAAATAATATTAATTAACTAAATTTGTGTTAACAAATTGAGTAAATTATTATTAGTTAAAATTCAGATGTATTGTATATACTGTATGTATTTATATAAACTTAATTGTATTTTTATTTAAATTTTTATTAATATAAATTCACTACATGTCTATATGCACATCAGTTTAGTGAAGTATTTTTTTTTTAATTTTAATATTAATTCACTAAAGTTGTGTGTGCACATTTAGTGAATTAATATTAAATGATTTCAAATAAAACAATTAAATGCAATATTATATATATATATATATATATATATATATATATATATATATATATATATATGTTTTTCATTTTTTTATTTTTACCAAATTCACTAAATTTTGTGCACATACATACATAGACACAATACTTATGTTATTGTAGCTAATATTAATTTGATTGTGCATATTCTTGCATTTAAAGAGACAAACCTCGCAGACTGAGCATCCTTAAGCCTGTATAAAAGGCCACTGCTGTTTCTGAGCAAGTCTAACTGACCCTGAAAACAGAAATAAAGAATCAGACATGAGTTCACAAGCAGGGACATGTTTCACGCTGGAGCTGAACATCTCACCACAGACAGCAGTCTGTTGATAGCCATGGCCCGCTGCTGCGCCTCAACATGAGGCATGTCATTCTGGATGACCTGGTCTGTGATCCCATGTGGAAACTGCTGACACAGCTCTTTTATCCTTTAACAGAGAAAAAAAGATCAAATAAACTACATTTCCCAAGATTCTCTGCAGCAGCACGAGAATGATAAAAGACGTTCCTTTGCTCTACATTATGTTGAAACAGCGATTAAAGTATTCCTGTTTTTGTCATTTAGTGCAAAAGATTAAAACAAAAACAAAAAAAAAGTTCAGAAAGTCCAAAATCACTTAAACGTAACTGCTTACGTAACTGACGTAACTACGCTTACGAAACTTGTACGTGTAGTCTCGAATGCAGCAAAATATACATTGGGCAGAATTATAAATAAATACATAATTAAGTAGATATATAAACTCATACGCTATTAAAAACAAACCTGCGCTGAACTCACCTATTCTCGATATCTACAGGGTCCGTTGACTCTTTTTTGACTTTAACTTCTGTCATTGTTCATTAGAAAGGAATTACTTGATGAGAAAGTCAAATGTCAACATTAATAATCCCACATTCAAAGATAAAGTTGAAGTGAATGCTGTATCGAATTTCAGTCTGTTGCACTCATGGTCTTGAGACAGAAGCGGGGAGAGTTTACAGACTGCCGGGTTGCCAGATCGCGCAAAATAAAGAAGCAGTCGGATTTAAAACACAAACCCACAATCAGAGACTTGCCTCTTTTGAGTAAGAGGAAATATGCACTTTGTTTTTTTTTTTTTTTTTTTTTTTTTTTTTTAAAAAACTCGAGTTTATTTTAAAACAACTCCAAGAACTCACAACCGCGATTTCCAACTTTTATAAACCGAAACATTCCCAAAAACACTTATAAAAAGCGGACGTGGCAACACAGATTGGCACAGTGCGATCCCACCAAAAGATTCATCGCTCCACCTACTGTACTGGAGGACGAGAAGAATTATTTATGCATATAAACGTCCAGTGTTGTGAATTTAAGCACATCCTGAAACCTATTCTCAGTATTCATAAATTTGTTCATAATGTTTTTTTTTTTTCAGCTGAACTCATTTGACCTAAAATATGTACTTGAAGTGATATCTGATTGGTATTCAATATCAGTTTTTAATAATTCATATTAATAGTGGTTATTATCATACATATATATCTATACATATCTATGGTTATTATTATATCAGTGTTGAAAACAGTAAAAATTCAGGATTCTCTAATGAACAGAATATTCAAAAGAACAGCATTTATTTGAAATAGAAATCATCTGTAACATTGTAACATTATTACAAATACATTTTACTTTCACTTTTGATCCATTTAAAGCAACCCTGATGAATAAAAGTATTAATTTACTTTCTTCACGAATCCTACACTTTTGAATAGCCGTGTAACACGGTTCTCAAAAAGAATATTAAGAAGCAAAAATTATTTTCAACAACAACAATAAGAAATGTTTCAAATCAGCAAATTCGATGAAATATTTGAAAACTGAGATAATAATGCAGTCTTTTAGCAATCAATAGAATATTTCATATGTAAATAAGCACTTACGTGCATCATCTCATTTTGTGTTCCAGGTTTTGAAACATTTTGGGATGAATTATCCCTTTAAATTTGAGGTTACATGAATTGCACAGCTGTCCTGCGCATGCGTACTACTCAGTTGCTATGGGATACGTGACGAACCAATAGCGCGTCCAGCTGGGTGCTGAGTGTATCGTTACAGCGTCGCTGGATACAACGCTGTTAGGAAATATCGTTTATGTTTCAAATTTTGAGATACTTTAATCTACACGATTACTCAGGACAGTAGAGTTTGTAAGCTCATATTTTCTATAGCCTAATGCACTTCACTTTTTATGCATGCGTTGAATTAAACAAATCTGTTGTAAAATCATCCATATGTAGTTCTGAGTTTTTGTCGGTATTTTTCATATTGCAGGTTCAAGAGCGCAAACATGACAGCAGGTTCAGTAGCAGCACCTCAAATAATTCCCATTCGCATGCCGCCTCCAGGAAAAGCCAAGCGTGAGATTGACTCCTGCACCCCTGTTGAGATCAAATCCGGTGAGTCAGTGCGCTTTTCACACAGGCTTGTTCCTCACTTCTTGATCTTCATGTGTTTCGTATTGCATATGTCCCAGACTCCTCTGATGTGAGTGTCCTGTACACGCTGGACGGCAGTAAGCCGGAGATGATGAAGAGGCCGGGTTTTGGTGACAGCACTCTGAAGTACACTGAACCTATCCGCTTACCTGCGGGGAAAGTGTCTGTGAGAGCCATGGCTGTCAGCACGTATGTGCTTTTTATGCTATGTTGTTTATAACAGACTGGGTGTTTTTTTTTTTTCGATTACAGGCATCATGTCCAAGGGGTTGATTTTTGTGTATATATATATATATATATAAATAAATGCATAACTTATATAACAATGGCAATACTTTTCTAAAATCTAATTTATAGTTTTATTCTCATCCCAAACCCAATGGAGCCCCTAAGAGGATATGGTGATTGGAAAAAAAAAAAAAAAAAAAAAAAATATATATATATATATATATATATATATATATATTTGGGAGGAAAAACTATTTTTCAAATTCAGTGCTTTCGTATCTGCTTGCACAACATGTGTATTTTATTTTAAACTATTGCCCTCCTCTGAGAAACTTTGCATTCTCTCCCAAAACATTTGCGTTCTCTTGCAAAACTATTGTGTTTTTGTTTGTTTTTTGTAAAAACTTTTTTTTCTTCTTTTTTTTGCCATCAACATGTCCCTTTAGGGGCTTCATACAAACCCAGATTTTTAATACTAAAATAATATTAATAATACAATCATAAAATGTACATAACACATTAAAAATAAAATAATACATCTTGTTACAAAATTATAAACTTGTTTACAAAATTATGATTATTTAAATAAACAAGTTTTTACCACTTTGTATTGAGAAAAATTGCTATATATAATTTTTCTATACAAAACAAACTGTCCCATAGTTGTGATGTCATTTCCACCACAACCAACATTTTTATCCCTAATAAAGTTTTGTCAGTGAAGAGCTTGAGATGAAATATGAAACATAATGGTGAAGAAAACAATCAAGAAAAATTATGAAATCAGAAAAAATCATAGTGAATATCACTTGAGAACAGAATATTTTTTTTATTGTGCATCATTTCCAGTCAAGTTATAATTTCATTTAATTGTGTGTATTTTTATTATATATCCATTTCTGAATATGAAATTAAGAGCAAAAGCAAAAGAGTTTTTAATTTTATTTCAAAAATGTTTAAAATGTCATTTCCATCACCATCATTTCCATCACAGAATGCTATTAAACCCAATACATTAATTTAAAAGATTATCTAAATATGCAAGAAAAAAATATATAAATCACAGACTTTTCATTTGATGCATGTATATCCATTGTTAGTAGACAAATTAAATAAACTAGTGAGAGTGTAAAAAGAGAATTGATTTTCTAAAATTCAAAAGTGCCTGTAGTTGAAGAAACACCCAACAACAAATTGTACTACAAACTGACTCAAATAAAGACCGTTTATAATGTAATGCAGCGATGGCCGTCAGAGCGCAGTCGTCACCAAGGTTTTCATAGTGGCGCCGTCTCCTTCAGATGAGCAGGATCTGACTACAGGCGATGAGGATGACACTTTGACAAACGGGCGACCAATCAGTGGCAAGGATGTCAGTTTTAAACCAATTCTGGATTTAACATAATATTGCATGCATTTAAGAATATGCATTGTAAATTTTACTTTTACGTTAAACAGGATTCATTAATGAATTTGAAGGAGAGCGAAAATGGAGCTGGTGTTTCATCTAGTAAAAATTTAGGTAAATGATTTTGTTCTAGACGGTGTGCTTTTGTCACACACACATAAACTGTCTTAACTGTCTTGTGCAAATTTTGCGCTCTTTTATTTCAGAAATTCCTGGCAGTGAATCTCGCAGTGCTTTGAAAGGCACCCGATTCCTCTCACAACGTCTCGGCCCCGGTTCATCTGCACGGCTGACGCCGCAAAACACACAAGTAAAGGTTTACGAGATGCATAAAAACCCACTCAAACAACCCTCACTATGATGGTGATCACTGTTATCGCAAGCCATAAACAAAATACATCCTGTTTTTACTCCAATTTTTTCTCAATTCCACCAGAACCAGAGCGCAGACGTGGCAAACCTCTTAAAAACCTTGACCAACACTCAGATATCACGGATCCAGAGAGAGACAGATTTCCTTAGGTGAAGTATATATGTTTATATTCAATATATTTATTATTTAAATATGTTTATATTAATATTCATCTTTCTGAAGATGCCCAAAGTGCCTGAGTCATCGCCCTTCAGATCCTTTTGCACGATTCTGCCTGCACTGTGGAGCGCCAGTGCCCCCAATACCTGGTCAAAGGCTGCCTCCTACTGAAGGAGGACAGGTACAACATGTTTTGCTACTACAAAATACAGTGAAAATCAGATAATCAGTGATCATTTCACAATAATATGAGTATGTGCTGTGATTTTTCATAGATGGGTCTGTGTGTGCATTGTAAAACCATGGTGCCACTCAATACGGCCACTTGTGTGGTGTGCGAGTCTCCACTGACTCAACAAATGCAGCCGCAGGCTAGTCTGAGACTACAGGTAATTTTTCACCTGTAATAGAGCACTACTATGAGTCTATTAAATGTACTTATTAGATCAGTTAAGTATATTATATTCATATTATTCTAGGATAAGCTCATCTGTCACTCCTGTGGGACAGGAAACCCTGCTCATATCACACACTGTGTCACTTGTGAATCCCAGCTGCTTCAGCAAACCACAGTAAGAACCCGAAGTAGAAATCAGCATTGTCTTCTTTAGCCAATCAGAAGTCTGCTGAATCATTATTAGGATTGTGATTGGACACTATTATAACGTTTTTTTATCACTACAGCCAGTTTTGAGCGGACAGAGAGCTGCACCTGTACCCAGCTCACAGGGCAAAATGGTCTCCTGCTCCAAGTGCAACAGAGTCAACCACTCGGATGCTCGATTCTGCGACTGGTGTGGGGCAAAGGTGATAAACCAGAACCACTGAAGACCTATTTTTGTTCATTTGTGTTGGCCTTCATATGTTAGCGATCATCTACAGATGTAATATAAATGTAGTGTGCTCAAGTAGTTTTGTGTGCAACTTTTAAAGTGCCCCTATTTTAAAGTGGGTTATGAAAGGTTCATATTTTGGTTTTGGGAGTCCCCAACAACAGGTTGACATGCATGCAAGGTCATAAAACACTTTCATTGTCTTATAATGTGCATTTATTTTTACCTTATTTGCTCAACGACTCCCAAACGATTCGCTCAACAATTCATTTTTCCAAACCCCTCCTTTGCGTGACGCTAATCTGCGGTGATTAGTCCGATTGGTCGATTTCATTTTCATTTCTTCATGCTTGTAATGCCTGATAAAGCAGCGTTTGTGAGCGCAGTGCTGCTTTGTGTGCAGCCGTTACCCGAGAAACGGCTATTTTTAACGCTCCAAAAGCGGCACCTAGTGGCAAAGAATGAATTTGCATTTTCATTCAGACCGATGCGAAAATCAAGTTTTCCCAGGTTTGCGCGCAACAAGTGGGCGGGAAATATGCTAATGTTTCATGTTGATGTCAACATGAAACGGCTTGGGATTCGTTTTAAAAACGACTCGTTTCAATGATTCAGAGTTGACTCTTTCTTTTGAGAGACAATAACTTTATACACGGTGCACTTTCAGATTTAAAACTTTGCAGGATGTTTTCATTCACTTAGCTGTGTTACACACTGCATGAAAGGTAATTTTCAAAAATCCGTAATAGGGACACTTTAACACATTTAACGCATTTAAAAAGTACCGTCGTCCTCCAGGAACAAAAGAACAGATGTTTTGATGACTCATCTTGTGCAAATTTTTGTCCATTCAAATGCTCTCTAGAATGAGAATGCCCCTCCCCCTCATTACCATCTTTTTCTGAGTAGCAATTACCAGTTAACATATTACATGATATTACATCATATCGCATTGCATATCTATGGCAGGATCCATAATCATGTCAGAAAGATCACATTTATGAGTTGAACGCACCACAAAATGGTAATTAATAGAAGAAAACTCAGGGTTTTCTTTGAGCACTGCGTTTCCGAGTTGAGTGCGTGTCCATGAGAAAATTTGTTGCACACAATGGATATAGCATCTCTATTTACAGTACATTTGTTGAAATGAATAAAAACTAGCAGGGTTGGATGTACGAAATATGATACTACTGTGCAGGTATGATAGAATATGTAACGATTCAGTTTACAGCACCAGCATTAGAAATGAAATAAAAACATAACCAAAAAAACTCCTGGTGCACATTCTTTATTCATCATTTTGTGGAATTAAAAGAAAAATAGAGATACATTTTTTGTACAAAAGGTACATCATCATCATCCACCAAAGTGGTTTGAGGACTGATGTTGTAATTATGAATTTACAACTCGTAAGTACAACCTTACCCAGAAGGACTTGAATGCATGGTTGCCAGGTTTTCGCAACAAAACCCACCCAATTGCTACTCAAAACTAGACCAAAACTAGCCCAATCGCGTTTCGAGGGTGGTCCCCCAGTAAAAATCGTGTTCTGGGAATAAAATACACGTTTTTTGGTGGGGTTCTCCTGGTATAATTCGCATTCCAGGGGCTATATATCACGTTATTGGGATTGTTTCAACCTGCGGACCTGAAAAACAACCTGCGGAAACCGTATTAAACTGGCCCAATTCCGTGGGAAAACTGCAGACTTCAAATGTTCATTCTGGTCTGAAAAAAAATTCAAACCAACCGTTCATCTTGGTGTGAACAGGCCTTAAAGGTGCAATAACATATGCCATTTTTTGTCAAATTTTCGCAGCTGAAATCCAGGCATTTTTAGGAATACATTTAATCAGGAATCTCTCGTAAGGGCGAAGGATTTCGCAGCGGGTTCAAGTTGGTCACACAGATTCGCCGCCTTGACTGCTTCATTTGAAATTTTGCCGAAATTTCGCAAATGTGACCACATGACACATTTAAGACTACATAAACAGTGAGGCACTGACTAGAGCCTTTTGATATATACCACCTCAGCTTCCTGTTTCAATAGGAAATACATCAATCTAGGAAAGAAACTTCATCATCAAGCAGTTTCATGTGTTCTTTATGTCCTTTTCAACTGTTTTGTCACTGAAAATTTTTATGGAACTGTATATTTGGTGTAAATTACAGTATAATATGGAGATTCAATCAAAATATCATTGCGTATATTTGGCGATGTTTGTGTAAACTCGAATGCCATGTAATTTTGTGTTTATACTTGCAGCCTGGTCACAAAGCTAGCTCTGTGACTTGTACTCAGTGTGGAGCTAGCAGCCACCCATTTGCTAATTACTGTGGTGGCTGTGGCGTCTTTCTGGACGGCCCATCCAGAACGCCCACACATGTAACCCAGGCACAGGATGCACAGGAAGCTGATCAGGTACAGTACATGGCCTGTTTGGTGCTTATTAAAAGCATACAGTTTAATCTCATTCTCATCGCTCTCTCTCATATAGTCTTCAGCCACCTGGCAAGCAGTTCCTCCACCTGAATCAACAACTGTGTCTCCAGCTGCGGGTTTGCGCATGTGCGCAGATGCACAGACGCAGACAGTGGGGCTGTTTTTCCCATCCAGCACTGAGCTGAAGAAACGGAGCCAACAGAGGGAGGTGGAGCTTAGCAGACAGGAGCAGATGAGTGACAGGAAGCCCCTCCTCACTGCCATTAGTCCAGGCCGAGGTAAACTACTTTACATTATACTTTTTCCAATTAAATAAGCATGACTTTTATACATGTTTATATGGTGTGTGTATGGTTTAGGATACTGGAGGAAGCAACTAGATCACATTTGCGCTCATCTGCGCAGTTACACTCAGAATAATGCTGAGTTTAGAGCTCTGATTGGAGAACCTCGCCTGGGCAGAGTAAGACCAGAAGTTTAAAAAATGATATATTTTTATATTATTGTAATATTATTTTATATTATATTATGTTATTTATTATTATTGTTGTTATTGTGATCTTTTATTTTTATTCCATTATTATTATTATTTTATTGATTGTTTTTTTTTTTTTTTTACTATTTTTGTTATTTTATTAGATACTTTGTTTTTATTCCTGTATTAAATTTTTTAAATTTCTTTAGTAATTATTTGTTGTTGTTATTTTTATTATATACGTTTGTTTTTAATCTGTTTTATTATTATTACTATTATTATTATGCATATTAACATTTTGTGTTCAATCTGCCCTCTAGATGATATCTGCTGTTATTCAGGAGGACAGCTATGAAGTCAGTCTGCGTATCAACTTCATCTCTGCCTCACCGGAGGGATCCAGGGTCAGAAACACTCCTGAGAGCTTATATATTGAGTCTAAAAAGAGAGTCTCTTGAGCATTGCATGTTTTTCAGTGTGTGAGATCATATATGTATTGTCTTTTTCCAGTCGTCTTCTGCGGGACAGCAGAGCAGATCTGTGGCATCAGAGAGTCAGAACCTCAGTGCTGTGACAGAAGGCAGAAATTCAGCTAGTCCGGGTACTGACACACGTTTGTTTTGCTGTCATAATGGGGTCTTTCCATTGACTTCTACTAATTTAGTAGGTTTATTCAGCCATATTCCTTGTGGGGACTGTTTACTGGTTATGTTATTTTTTTAACTTATAGAATTTTTTATTAAAAGTAGTAATATTTCAAATAAATAATAATTATTATTTATTATTTAAATAATTTATTATTAATCATTTATTAAAATAAAAAGCATCAAAATAATTATTAATAATGAATAAATTTACCATTCATTTATTTCTCTTACTACTTTAATTGTTACATTTATTGTTTATTTAATAATACTAAATGATCAAAGTGATGTTTAGAACTATTTTCCGGTGTCATCTGTTGTTCGTACAGACAGTAACATTAATACAGCAGGATCGTCAGCCAACAAAAAGAAGCAGAAAAAGACCTGGAGCTCAGACGCGACAGAAAAGCAGCCAGTCAGTATTGCACGCACATACACTGACGTAATAACCCTTTATTTGTAAGACAAGGAAACATTTCAACAGGATGGTTAATGTCTTTCTCAGGAGTCTAAAGACAGTCTGCTCCTTAAGGAGGTGGGGCCTGAGGGGCGGGGCCAGATCTCAGCGGTGCAGCAGCTATTGGATGAGGTGAAGCTAAAGAACCAATCACAGCTCCAAAAACTCCACAGCGACTTAAAGGGGACCTTTCATGTTTTTTCGGCCTTTGGGCCCTATTTTAACGATCTAAGCGCATGGTCTAAAGCGCATGGCGCAGGTGCACTTAGGGCGTTTCTGAATCCACTTTTGTTAGTATAACGACGGGAAAATGGTCGGTGCGCCCAGGCGCATGGTCTAAAAGGGTTGTCCCTATTCTCTTAATGAGTAATAGGTGTTTTTTGGGTGTAACGTGCAATAAACCAATCAGAGTCTCGTCTCCCATTCCCTTTAAGAGCGAGTTGCGCTCGCACTATGGCGAATTCGCTATTTAAACGACGGAATTTTAAGGCGCACAGACACATTGCGTCGGGTGTATGATAGGGCCCTTTATCTTTTTGTGTAATATAGGTATTTGTGCATGTAATCACTCTGCAAAGTTACAAAACACAAAGTCGTTGCGCTTGCCAAGGCGGTAAAACTCATGCCATAGTTTAGCTAGTATTTACAAGGACTTGGGAAGCCTTCAAAGCTGATACTGAATGATTATTATTGTAAAGAGCATTACATTTCTGACATAAGTTATAAGCGGTAGACTGGGCCAGCTGACCAATCAGAGCAGACTGGACTTTTCAGAAGGTGGATTTTAAAGGAACTAAAACTAAAATGGTGCATTCAGATAGAGAGTGAAAACATGCTGCCTGCGACAATGTAAATTTTACAAAAAAAATAATGTGTTTTGAACATTAAATCATGTAAACATTCTAGTAGACAACTGAACAAAATTGTGACCCTGTCTGTGAAAACCCAGCTAAAGTCATATTTTGGTGATTTACTGTTTTCTATATAAAATCATCCTTCATATGGTAAAGAACATTCTGTGTAAATGTAAAATTGATATCTTTATTGCTGACTGAGTAAGACCATGTCAAAGATTGAAATCATAGTGAAAATAATGGTTGAAATCAAATTTTGATGCTTATCTCATAATTAGATTTTGAGAATTTATGCTGGATTTCACAGACAGGGTCACAATTATGAACCTGTAAATGAGCAAAACACGGGCCCTTTAAGGTGCATTCTTTTGTGTTTTCCAGTCTTTTCCAAATTTTGTCATGGAAATATAGTAATTTCAGTAGGAATCCATGTGATTTTGCAAAAGATTTCACACACAGATTTCGCAATAAGTTCAAGTTGGTCACGCAGGTCTTCGCCATCTTAAAACAGACTGCTTAGTACATCACTAGACCTTTTTTTTAACTGTGAAATTTTGCAAAAATTTCGCTAATCCGACCGTATCTTTAGATTTACTTGGGATCTTTTGTGTAGCTGCATATATTTATCTAAGGTTTGTTTAAGATTATGGCGTATCTCTGCAGGGTGCTGACCCAGCATGCTTGGGAAGTGACGGACGTCCCGCTCTGGTTGCTGCAGTGCTAAACGGGCATCATGATGTCATTCCTGTTCTGGTGCAGAGAGAAGCTGATGTTAACCAGGCATCTGGACCGTGAGTTCGAAACAACTTCAAGTTCCTTTTGATATGTCTAGTATTAATCTGAGCCAAATTAATACATTTCATCATCTGTGGTGGCCACAGGTTGAATAACACGGCGCTGCATGAAGCTGCAGCTCTGGGAAATGAAGGTCTGAAGAACGTTGAGATACTCCTGGGGTGAGTTTCACAAACGTTAATGGTGATAAAGTTACAAAGGCATGTTTTAAAAAATATCTTGTTCTTGTGCAGGTGTAACGCAAGTATCAGAAAGCAGAACAATCGGGGGCAAACAGCATATGATATTGCTGTGGCCGCCGGGAGCAGTTCTGTGGTCTCTCTGATGGCAGCTCACATGGGACAGGATCTGCTACAGCGCCACACCAAGGCCAGGAGCCCGTCCGGACTGGATACTTTCTCTTGAGACAATCCACATCTCAAACAAAACAAATCTCATCAGTATCACTAAATAACAATGCTTTAAGATTTGTTTAGGCCCTTCTTGATAATTTCCACCAGAACCAAAATAAGTCAAGTTCTCACCAGCACTTCAAACTAACCAGAAACGGACATAATCAAGTGAAATTATTGATTATTAAAGTGAGTTAAATGAGTAAAAGTGTGATTTCCTGGTTGTCACTGTGCACAAGAAATTCTGTAATTTGTATTTACTTGGTCGAATACATTAAAGATGCATTCAGTGATGGTGTTTACACGACATTCTTAAAGAAAAAGAAAAAAGGATATTAACGTATATACACAAACAACTGCGACAGGTAAACTCATATTTTAAGTGCCGTTAAGGTGCGGTCACATTAGTGAAATTTTGCGGGCAAAAAAGTGCCATTGTCTACTGTTAATAGTGTAGCAATGTATAAAGCACATCTACCAAGTCACTAGATCAAGCAATTGTCTGGTCAACACGGCAAATCTGTATAAACGACTTGAACCCGTTGCGAAATCTATGAGGAAATTTTTGGCCCTCACCCGAAATTCCAATAGACTGAAATGACTTTGCCCATCAAAGTTTGCTGTACACCAGTAAATTCATTCTCTGAGTTTTATGTAAATTATACTGATAACAATGAGGGCCCTATTTTAACGATCTAAGCGCATGGTGTAAAGCGCACGGCACAGGTGCACTTAGGGCATTTCCGAATCCACTTTTGCTAGTATAACGACAGAAAAACGGTTGGCGCGCCAGGGCGGGTGGTCTAAAAGGGTTGTCACTATTCTCTTAATGAGTAATGGGTGTGTTTTTGGGCATAACGTGCAATAAACCAATCAGAGTCTCATCTCCCATTCCCTTTAAGAGCGAGTCGCGCTCGCGCCATGGCGGATTCGCTATTTAAAGGGCGGAATTTTAAGGCGCAAAGACTGAACGCGTCTCAAGAGAGCAAACGGATCTACTCATGCGCGAGCAAATAGGTAGGATAATTCTGATACACGCAATGACTATCCATTATGACATTTTTATATTTATGTAGCCTACACAATAATATTCTTTTACACTGTAATCCTTTAATTTTCAATATTTGGCATGTTTGTATGTTGCTGCGCGTCCCTGTGTGTAATAAGCAAAGTGAACGCTCGTTGTGGACCCGCCCAGAGGCACATTTTCTACTAACGTTTTCTTTAAATAACAAAAAAAATAAATAAATAAATAAATAAAATATTGCGCCATTTTACTTTAGACTAAGTTTGAGTTGGTCTATGGCGCAGCTATTTTCAGTTCCTCAAAATAGCAACCCGCCAACAATGCGCCTGAACACACCTCTTTTTTTAGACTAGCACGCCCATGGGCGCAAATGCATTTTCTATTTAAACAATGCGGCGCAGGACGGGCTGAAACTACCAAAAACACTTGCGCCGCGCCTTTTGCCGGGTGTATGATCCCTTACCTGGCCAAGAAAAAAAAACAGCAACTCAGGATTTTCTCCGTCATCAAATCTTTCCCATTTGTGTTGTTTACGCGCGGTTTTTTGTCTTGACCTTTTCTGCTTCTTTGGACGCACAGGTACAGAGTCTCCCGTTGTTGCTTCGGGTAAAGCACAATAATATAATTGTGTTCCGCTGTTTAATTTTCGCTCTTTGCGTTACCAAACAGCACTACGCTACTGACTACAGAGGCGGCCATTTTAATGTGCAACACTTTAAATTAGTACCAACTACTGCACTTTTGACAAAGCAAAAATAAGAAAGACCCAACACAATATTAAACATTTTGATATTTAATTAACAGGTGGCAACATTTTTATCTGCGCAACTGTGTGAATACAAAACGAAACAAGTGGTAAAAAAACACCTTTTTTTTAAACTACGAAAAACTAATTTAAGCTATGTTCATGGTGCAGAAGGAAGAGAGTTATGCTGGTGTATAGGGAAGTCGTGGCCTAATGGTTAGAGAGTTGGGCTTGTAACCTGAAGGTTGCTGGTTCAATTCTCACACCGGCAGGAGGTGGGGATTGTGAATGAAATGACTCTCTCTGCCTTCGATACCATGACTGAGGTGCCCTTGAGCAAGGCATCGAACCCCCAATTGCTCCCCGGGCGCTGGAGCAATGGCTGCCCACTGCTCCGGGTGTGTGTTCACGGTGTGTGTGTGCGTTTGTTCACTATTCACTGCTGTGTGTGTGCGCACTTGGATGGGTTAAATGCAGAGCACCAATTTCGAGTATGGGTCACCATACTTGACAATACGTCACGACTTTCACTTTCTTTTCACACTAAGCCTCAAATGGGAAATAACGCAACAAATATGACTGCGATAACACTAACTAACACTCCCTGACTGACATATCATGTGACGTCCGAGTCACATGACAACAAAGTTACACAATGTGTAAAACCCAAAGCGTAGGATCCTCAGCGGCGTAAGCGCAGGAAGAACGCGTGCCTGCACTCTTTGCTGTCCACTGGGTAGTATTGATCATAAAAGTCCAGGATGTACTCCTCTGTCTTGAAACCGAACTTCTGGTAGAGCAGCATGGCAGGGTTGCTCGCTGATACGTGAAGGGTCACATCCTTTCCCATGCAGGTCTACAGAGAGGAGACAGGGAAGAGATTCCTGTATCAACTGAAGCTTGTGAACTCAACATGGTTTATTTATATTTGACTAACCTGAATGAGATGATAGATCATGAATGTGGCGATACCAGCTCGCCTCCATTCAGGATGCACCAGCAGGAAGGAGATGTAGGCCTCATTGTATTTCACATCCGGCACCATGAAGCCAAAACCGATCACAACTTTCTTGTAAAGCACCACCACGCTGAAGTCAGGGTACTGGAGGCACTCTGATAGGTCGATACCTTATAAACATATAAAGGCATTACTCCTACAGGACCTAGTTTCACCGAAAACAGTGTTTGACAGGATGAAAAGATGATTACCCGGCCAGAAGATGTCTTGGCACATGGAGTTGACAGAGGGGATGTGATTGGGCCGCACATAGCAGTAGTCTATAGGTGCGTCAGGTTCAGCTACCCAATTCGAGTCCTTCCTGTGAGGATACGCACGGATCTCTGAGAGCAAGCGCAGCTTCAGCGGCCGACTCTCATAGTCTCTCCTACACACAATAAATGCACATTATCATAAACATGGGTCACCATGGGTTTTGTGAACATAGATGGTCGTATGTTAATGTTCTCATGGCTCGTAGCCATGACTTTTGATAAACAAGTCGGTTTTACAGCATAGTTTCCATAAATGACCTGAATTAATTTAACATTAGAGTCTATCACCTTGGGGTGTTTGCACATTTTAAAGAAAAAGAAAACGTTATTTCAAAAATACACTACTGTTCAAAAGTTTGAGGTCAGAACTTTTTTTTTTTTTTTTAAAGAAATACATACTATTTTTATACTTTTATTTAGCAAAGATGCATAAAATTTTTCAAAATTGACAGTGACGAAACTTACATTTAGAGGTTGACCATTTTTTTACCGATAGCTAGGTTAGACCACACTGGCTGATACCGATTAATCAACCGATGGTTTTTAAAATGGATACTGAATGAAAACTAAAATAGTGCTTTTCTATTTGGAAAAAAAACAAACAAAACAATACTGAACCATATTTTGTAAATAAATAATATTAAATAATTGTTATATTGATCATTAAAGTTGAGTTTATTAACTAATGTTAACAGAAGGAATTTTAAAATTTTAAAAATGTAATAGTAATAGTAAATGTTGAAATTAAAGCACTCTAATGCCAAGTTCACACTGCATGATTTTAGCCCCGATTTTCACTCGCTGACAGGTTTTGAGAAATCGCAGACAAATGGCTGAAATCGGAGGCAAATCGGTGCTCGTTCATGCAAGTGACAATCACGCAGTGTGAATTATCATTGATTACATTGGCAATGACCTACAGCCAATGAGAGAGCAAGATACAGGGCAGCGGGAAGTTCTGGGAGGAGTTATATGAAATGTAGTTTGTGGACCAGACAGAGTTGTCGCCGATCCATCGTGCAATATGAATGCAGCATTACACATGGAGTCTTTTTGTAAAGTGTTACCATTTCATTTCAACAGTCAAGCTTAAAGATGGCCATCTTTAAAGATCTACACAAAGGCCATAGCACTGAAATTACATACATATGGATACTGTATGTATACTTTCACACTTTATTTGTTTCTATTTTAAAACACTTGATTATCTAATCAAAATAACAAAATATGGCAGTCACACACTGGGCAAAAGCACCGTGCCAACAGAAATGAACAAAATCCATTTCACGGACCTGAAATATCCCAAATTTAATTCATTTCGAGATTGACTTGCCACTATTTTGTCCTTTCATCTCACCTTTAAATTCTTATTTCAAAGGAGCAAAAACAAAAAATTAGTTTTTCCACCATGAATCAAATCCCAACAGCTTGTAATAGTAAGAAATTAAGTTTGCGTAAATGTTCAGAATGTGTACCTGATGTATGACTTGAGCACTCTGGATGTGTAGGGACTCTTGATGGTCTGATCCATGCAGGCATCAGAACCCATCAGCCTGTGCCAGAATGACACTGTGGGCTGATAGAACCCTTTCCTTACAGTCACTGTTGACTGAGGAACAAAAAAAGACTTTAAACAAGAGTTTTTTAATAGAAGTTACAATACATACTGTAGCTACATGTTTTCTTCTAGCTTACCTGAAAGCGATCAAGTATTCGAAGGTCTTGGCTGGTGGTTCTATATTTCTCTTCACCGCTCGTCCTGTGGCTGGCCAAACCCCCTTGTGCCCCGTACACGCCCCCCACCAGACTGAGTGTAGTGCTCACGGCCTTATCCACGTCCAGCAGGAGGAGCCCTCGCTCTCTTTTCGCCTGCCGCACGAGTAGCTTGCGATGCAGTCTTTTGGCCTGTGGCGTGACGGCCAGCGCTTGCGGACATGCCTCCAGCCTGTGGAGCAGCATGCGTTCCTCGTAAAGGCTGATGAACATGTAGCGTGGGGCGGGCAAAGGCACGCAGCCCTCGCCCTTATCCTGGAGAACCTTCCTCCGCTCAATCCCACGCCCCCGTCCCGCCGGCAACAAGCCTTCATCCTGGCCCTCGTCTTCCTCACCATCTCTACCCCGCTCTTCGTCTTCACTCTCCAGCTCTTGTTTGATCAGCTCTGCTGGACGTATCTTTTTCCTGACCATGATGGTGCCGGTGGCCAAAGGCATGCTGGGAGGGGGAATATACTCCATTCCGGGGTCAATAACACCCTCGGCATCCAATTCTTCATCATCTGATGGAAAGCAACAAAATGTATACAGTCAATAAACAAGTGACAATAAACAGGTTTTGTGTGGTTGTTCGGGTGTAATGGATGATCATTTAATAAAATAACTTTGTGGTTGTTAGGGTGTTTTGGTTGGTCATCAATAGGATGCTGCTATGTGGTTGCCATAGTGTTTTGTGTGGTTATTTAAAGGGGTCATGAACTGAGAAACCAAAATTCTTTTGATATTTAAGAGGCCACTGTGCTATAAAAATATCCTGTAAGTTTCAGAACTCAGAACTTTCTCGTTAGTCTAAAAATAGCTTATATTGAAGGCAGTCTGCCAAAACGACAAAACGACTCTATGATGTAATAGTGTGGATAAGCACCGCCTCCGCAGAAGATGATAAACCCCTGCTTCTACATCGCTACCTGTTTAGCTCCGCCCACCGATTTGCACATGTAGTGTTTCCAAGAGAGGCGAAAGCGCAGGTCTACGCAGAAACCAAATGATAAAGACGCTCCGAAGACAACAAGATGCTGTGCAGTGCCAAGTTGTGGAAAAACAGTCTTTGCTTCATTGTCTTCCTTATGATCGCAACGCTAGGAAACAGTGGATGTGAACTTTATTTTTAATGAAGTTCCAGACCGCATCAGTAAGAACTCGGTCCTTTCTCCACTTCATTTTACCGCAGATTCCTTTACAAACAAGGAACAATTCGATGTGGGAAGGATTGAAATGAGAAGAGGATGATGTGCCGACTATATTGGATCCGACAGTAATGTCGCAAGTATGAGTAACTGTATTTATTATGTAGTCACTATTGCTTTGTCAAACAGATCGTTTGATATGTACTGAGTATTTATGCGTTTTAAACCTAAAACACAGCAGCGTCCATCTGTGAACCACGTAGGCTGTCAAACATACACAACTATTAGCCAATCATAGCAGTGGACGTTTACTTCCAAGTCTACAATCTGCCAAGCCTACTCAAACAGAGCGTTCTGATGAGGGGGGTCAAAAACAGGACAGAAAACAGCTTATTACTTCTAAATTATGATTTTTTTTTAATGTAAAAATAATGATAACATTATAAGTGGACCTCAGAGAACAGTACAATATAAAAAACAAAGACTGTTCATGACCCCTTTAAATTCACGTTAATGCATTTGGCAGTCACTTTTAATCAGAGCAACTTTGAATTCACAGTACACATTTTGGCAGCTTTTGGATGTTAGAATCTTGCCAGGATATTCTGGGTAGTTTGTACGGATGTAGCTATTTGGTCTCTAGGGTGTTTTGGGTGGTTCTTAAAATGTTGCTATGTGATTGCCATCTGGAGCTGGCTGCATAAATTGCTTAGACTAGTCTTAAAACTTAGTCAGCTAATTTGTTTTCTTCAAGACTAGATATAAGTAATCCATTTCTGTCACCGATGGAGTTTTGGTTCCTTGCCGCTGTCGCCTCTGGCTTGCTTAGTTGGGGACACTTAATTTCCAGCTATATCGTCAACTTGAATGCACAGATACTATCTGAACTGAACTGAGCTGAACGACTGACATCACTGAATCAATGATGAACTGACTTTAACTAAAAACTGAGTGTTTACTGTTGTCTTTTTGCATTACTATACACTTTTTCTTATTTAATTCTGTAAAGCTGCTTTGACACAATCCGTATTGTTAAAAGTGCTATATAGTCATATATAAGCCAGTTTAAAAAAAAAAGGTAGATTGGCAAATGCAGCATCTCACCGTGGAACAGAGCCTGAGGGGGCATGACATCTGGGATGAGATCAGCCTCTGACAGCAGACTGGGCGTAGCAGAGTGTGAGGCGGGCGTTCCAGGGGCGGAGAAGTCGGGCGAAGGGGAGGGGGAGGGAGAGGTGAGTGGAGTTCTGTCTGAGGAGCTGAGGGAGGAAAAGTCAATGACTTCACCCTTCTCCAGATACGGCTCTGACCGTCGCACACGACTGCCCATCTTGACCGGTGTGGATGAGGCACTCCGGTCTAGAAACCCGGCTGCTTCCTTCTGTGCACGCCGGATCTCTTTAGCCTCCTGTGTTCGGGAACGTTTTTCTTTCAGCTGCATGGCGTTCTCCACTGGGTTCCGACTTCCACGCTTCCTCAAACCCTCCACGGTGATTATGGGGTCCAGGGACGGTTTCGACACAGCTGGAAAAACATGCAGACCCCAAAATTACATTTACATTTATAATTAAATGGAAAATACACTACATAAAATGCATTACAAAAATGGCATTTAACTTGCGATGCACAGATTTTAAAATTACCATTACTAATAAAGTAGAAAATAAAACAAAAAAATATTTTCATGTTTTTCATGTATCTATCATGAAAAAAAAAAAACTATATCAATTGACCACCAATCAAAACATGACAAAACTAGATGCATTCATTCTGACATAAACTACTACTACCTTTAGCCTTGAGTGAAGCCGCAGAGCTTTTATCCCCTTCTGGCCGTAAAGTAGGTGGCCGGTTCTGAACTAACTTCCACCAGCCGGGTTCTCCAAACTCCTGCGCTCCTGAACGGAAAAATATTGGGCTGCCGACAGACAAACACCCTGCCACGGTGCTCCACCACGTGGATGTCTTCTTCCTGAGAATATATGATCGTAAAGCATAAACATATTTGACTTTTATAGTCATTTTGGAGTGATTCTAAAACAAAATATAAGGTTTTTGATATACAATCTCACCTAGAACCAAGCAGGAAGGTCCAGTGCCGACTAATAAATGCACAAATATCTTCCTTCCATCTGAAGTAACCTTGTCGCCCGGTGCCCTCCAAAGACAGGTTATACATGGCCAACATCACCACCTATAAGCATGAAATCAGAGATAATTTTTGACCTGAATACAGAATTAAATCACATCTCATGAGTCTTTATTTAAATATTCTGATATTTTTCATTTTTGTAATGTTATGTATATAAAAGCAATTTTTCTTTGAGAACAGATGCTGAAATGTTCTTTCAGATGCTTTTGTGTACCCAACTAAATATGATTTCATTTATTTGAATTGTTCCAGATTAAATACCTGCTGCCAGGTCAGCCTCATCCTCTCAAAACTCTCCTTCCCATCTTCCGCACAGTCCGAGCAGGTGAACTTGAAAAAGTTGTCTCCTTTCAGATAGCTTGGCTGCTCTCCACGTAGCTGGGCTGAACCATACAAGGAGAAAGAAAAGAAAGATAGCTCTGAGACTAAGCACTTTTTCAGATCAGCCTTTATTGAGTGAACAAATTCATCACAAGTTGGACATCACATCTTAATCTGGTCACATAAGGGAGTACCAGACGTGCTGTCCCCTGTCACTGGTCTTCTCACCAGCTGGGATCCATTTGTGGCACTTGTCACAGTAGAACGACATGTCCTCGTTCCAGCTTCCCTCTCCATCCTCCCCAACATCGCTGTTCAGAGAGTCTCCACTCTGGTCGTGAGACAGATCCACAGACGCCTGGTCCTCTGATTCCACAATGAGGAGAGTTTCTCCCTCCACCTCGCCCTCCTCCAGACCCTCAGAGGCTGATGTGCACATGGTCTCCTCGTCCTGTGCTGTGAGACCCCTCTGGTCCCCACTGTCCATTTTTCAATCTAGCAGATAAGAGGAAGCAATTAGGTACAGGGACAACAGGACAGTTGACAGAATTGCTTTGTTATGAAAGTTGATCATTTTCACATGTTTTTAGGTCTTGCCAATTTAAACCATTCAATCACAGTAAGATGCGAAAGAGAACTGAATTCAGTATTTTCGTGCTGTCTGAGACGTGCTGTGCCAAAATCGAATGCTTCTCTAAAGTATGCCAAAAAGTATGTCTGAATTCATAGTATTTGAAAAACAGTAAGTGAAAAATACCCAGATGACCAAATACTTCTGCCGAGATTTTGAAGTGTGCATTCGATGGACACTTTACTATCCCATGCAGCCATGGAAGAGGTTTAATGAATAGCAGTGAAGCAACATAACTGATGCTGGTAGGTTACATGAGCTATGTTTCCATCACCCTGTTTTAATGCGCATTTTGAAGTTTCGCATTATAAACAAGTGATGGAAATGGCAAATTTAGAAAAAAATCCCTTAATTAGCAAAAAGGTTTTTACGCTCGCCTGAGGTGGTTTTTGTCTTGTGCGAAAAGGGTTAATGCGAATAATGGGAGATGGAAACGCATTTGCCGAATAAATTCCTCCAGGTGCATTAAAGTGTGACTTTCCATGACGGGACGGCAAAACCTGACTAACTAGCAGACTAATCTTGTTGCACAGCATCTGAAATGTTGTTATGGTCATTCTGAAATTCCCGTGCAAAGTCTGTCGTATTTCTGTATAATTGCCTCCCACGAAAGCAATGACCACATTCATTGTGTTTCGTCTGCTCGCTCTGAGGCACAAGTCATTTATTACATATATTATTACTGTATATATAAGTGACGATTTCGTTCTTTGACTCGTTGGATGGAAACGATGCTTATTCGCAAATGTTTTATGCTACATTCTAATTTTGCGCACAAGCTAAATTCGCAACTTTGTATGGAAACCCGGCTCGTGACAACATGGCGGATGTAGTACACCCGAATTTCATTCATATAACCCATATGCATACTATATAGAACATTTTTAATGGCCATAAGTAAACTTCAAACATAAGAAAATTCAAATGCACAGGTGCATCTCAAAAAATTTGAATATCGTGAAAAAGTTCATTTTTTTTTTTTCTTGTAATTTATTTCAAAAAGTGAAACTTTCATATATTCTAGATTCATTACATGTAAAGTAAAACATTTCAAAAGTTTTTGGTTTTAATTTTGATGATTAGAGCATACAGCTCATGAAAGTCAAAAATCCAGTATGTCAATATATTAGAATATTTGTATTTGAGTTTCATTAAATGACCATCCCTACAGTATAAATTCCGGGTATCTGTTGTTCTTTGAAACCACAATAATGGGGAAGACTTCTGACTTGGCAGTGGTCTAGAATACAATCATTGACACCCTCCACAGAGAGGGTAAGTGACAGAAGGTCATTACTGAAAGGTGTGGCTGGTCACAGAGTGCTGTTTCAAAGCATATTAAATGCAAAGTTGACTGGAAGGAAGAAATTGGGTAGGGAAAGGTGCACAAGCAACCGGAATGACCACAAGTTTGAGAATACCGTCAAGCAAAGCCGATTCCAAAACTTGGGAGAGCTTCACAAGGAGTGGACTGAAGCTGGAGTCAGTGCATCAAGAGTCACCACGCTCAGACGTCTTCAGGAAAAGGGCTACCAAGCCACTTCTGAAACCGAAACAACATCAGAAGCATCTTACCTGGGCTAAGGAGAAAAAGAACTGGGCTGTTGCTCAGTGGTCCAATGTCCTCTTTTCAGATAAAAGTAAATTCTGCATTTCATTTGGAAATCAAGGTCTAGAGTCTGGAGGAAGACTGGAGAGGCACAGAATCCAAGTTGCTTGAAGTCCAGTGTGAAGTTTCCGAAGTCAGTGATGATTTGGGGTGCCGTGACGTCTGCTGGTGTTGGTCCATTGTGTTTCATCAAGTCCAAAGTCAATGCAGCCGTCTACCAGGAGATTTTGGAGAACTTTATGCTTCCATCTGCTGACAAGCTTTATGGAGATGCTGATTTCCTTTTCCAGTAGGTCTTTAGCACCTGCCCACAGTGCCAAAACCACTTCCAAGTGGTTTGCTGACCGTGATATTACGGTGCTTGATTGGCCAGCCAACATGCCTGACCTGAACCCCATATGGAATCTATGGGATATTTTCAAGAGAAAGAAGAGAAACAGTCGATCCAACAATACAGATGAGCTGAAGGCTCAATAGTGCCTCAGCAGAGCCACAGATCGCTTCCACACCTCACTGATGCTGGAGTTTGTGCTAAAGGAGCCCCGATCTAAGTGCATAAATGAACATACTTTTAAACATAACTTTACATAACTTGAACTTTTCTGTTTTGCAAATCCTTTTTTTGATTGATCTTAGGAAATATTGTAATATTTTGAGATAATGGATTTTTGACTTTCATGAGCTGTAAGTTGTAATCATCAAAATTAAAACAAACAACAACAAAAAAACTTTTGAAATGCTTTACTTTACATGTAATGAATATAGAATATATGAAAGTTTCACTTTTTGAAAGAAGTTACAAGAAAAAATGAATTTTCACAATATTCTAATATTTTGAGACACATCTGTAATACCTACTTAGATTGTACATAATTTCTGACGCACCACCGTTTTTTGTTTGTGTCAACAGAAAGCTGCCTCTCATATCATTATCAGTCTTTCATTTGTGCTTTTTGCTATCAATTTGTTTATTTGTTCTTATTTTATAACTGAGTGTTTACTTGTCTTTAAAAAATATTTGAATCTTGTATTAGTTGCGCTAGCTGGAATAGAGAATTGTGAAATTTCACTGGTAACTAAAATGTAGGTGTCATAACAGTCTTAATAATTTGGATTACATGGGTTAATGAAGGGAAAACAATAACACATTCATTATTTTGTGAAAATTTTTGCAGGGCAAGTAAAAATCTAGGCCAACTTAAAAAAAAAAAAAAAAAAAATCCTTGAAATATTTTCATATAAATGTGCATTCATATTGCCAAACAGGTTTAATTATATTGTAATGGCAATTATCAAAAGTACGTTTTGTGTGCATATTTTTTCCAAGTACCAAAAGATTACCAAAGTCGTGAGAGAAACCCAAGTAATAGTTATACAACTGTAAATTAGCTGTAAATAATAATCATTTGTTGTACCAGTCTAACTAGTCGGTTTATGAACTGTGTGGTCTCGCTGTTTCAGCCTCTCGTCTGTCGCGCTCGTGCACGAGCCGTCTTATCAGCTCGATCTGCTCCTCGAGTGCGCGCAGGTTCTCGCGCTTCCTCTCCACGCGCTCCAGATCGCGCAGAACTCCCTCGCGCAGCCTCTGCGAACGTGACAGGTGTGTTGACATCTAAACTCTCCACATTTATACTACTCACTCAGATGTGGTACTTGAAGTAATAATCAAAGGTACAGCTCCTCATTTCCATGGTAAGTTTCCATACCAAAAAAGAGTAGCTATCAGTTATGAAACAGTAGCTTGAACACACATAACTTATAAACTGCAACAACAGAAACTGCCAGAATTCAAACGAAACGTATTTTTCAAGAACAGAACATTTCAGCCAATATATCAAAACAACTACCGTTATATAAAAATGTTATGTTTTTGTACTGAGAAACCTTTAATGCATTAGATAAAAGAGTAAAAACGATTGACTTACACGTTGTTTACTTTACTTGTTATCGCATGCATACTGTACACTACAGGTAAACAAGAATGAATACTGAATATTAGTGCCTCATAAAGGCATGGTGTTCATATGGCTAGTAGGACAAGAGTGTTTTTACCTGCCTGTCCCAGTTCTGCTTGATATGAACGCCTGCAACGGTGCTGATAGTGAGCACTATTGATAATCCCAGGACAACCTTAGACATAGTGATTGAGCATTACTGGAAAATTGTAGTCCAGCAGGATAATAGATGGCTAGGGGACTTTGAAAACAGAATGGAGTAGATTCTTTTGTGGTGTTTTCAGTAGGATGTTAGGCGTTTTACTGCCGCCTACCGGTCAGGAGTGGTGGTGTAATCAAAAGGATTACACAACTGATTACTGCGCATGCGCGTTGCTCACATAATAATAGCCGCGATTTTTAACATACCGTTTTTAATTATTTGGACCGCCAAATGTTAGGATATTTTGCACGGAACTGAACTGAAAAAATGAATTGCTTTGATTTTCAATGCATAGTATCCCTGATAGCACACGTACATCTCGGAGACGTCTATTTGACGTCTGCATTTACATCTGCAAGACGTATTTTTCATAGTGTTTGCTCATCTGCAATACGTCTATCCTTTTAGATGACAAATAGACGTCTATCAGATGTCTTTAAGATGTTTATGATTTAGAATGTATGTAAAACTGACATCTGAAAGATGTCTGTCAGACGTTTGTAGACAGCAGATGCTTTCCAGATCATGAGATATTTAACAGACGTACGTGTGCTATCTGGGATATCATAATCCAATCCAAACATGACCAAATATTTATATGTAACGACCTCGGATATAAAAATGGTTATTTTGTGTTTTTGTGTGTGAAAAAAAACTCCTTAACTCTTTGCATTCTGATCAAGAAATGTTACAAATCATAGCTGATGCACAAATGTTCATAATATACATGCTGCCTAATTCATAAATATCGTGGTATACTATTCCGAGCATCACCGTTGATTCCAGTCGCTGCATTTAACTGCTTATCTTTAGTAGGCCTACTTCCAATCTATAGTCCAGCATGTTTCAGCAGGTTTATCATCTTAAAGCTTCCACGTCTGGTGTAAAGACCAATTATTTATTGATCTGTCAACAAAAATCAGTGAGAAGGTAAAGCAAAGATTATTTGTGAAGTAACATCTTCGCTTCTTAAGTCTTTTCATTTTTCATTTCCTTTCTTCCTCTTGCCTCAAGTCTGAATCCACATGTTAAGGGTCATAATGTATTCCGCTCATCATCCCGTCCTTGTTCTCTGTCCTCATCTCCTCTGTCTCCTGCAGAAGTGTGTTGAAATCCTCAGTACACAACACAATGTACTGGACAAAACTCCAGCATCTGAAGTGTGTGTTTGTTTCTCTCTGAGTGACAACTTACAAAAGGAGCAAGTTATGAATGAAGGATTTTTTTTTTCTCTGTTCACATAAAGCCAGGGTTGTGTGCCATTAGAAATGAATTAAGAATGTCTTTTGAATTCAATTCCTGAACCGAGGAAGAAAACAGGAAGCAGAATTGTAAATCAAATGTGAATTCAAGTAGAGTTAAAACTGAATTACATTCAGCTGTGTATTTCTTATATATTTTTTTTTCAATATGAATCATCCATGAACAAGTTATCATACACATGCTATTTTCAGAAATAATAATTTACTGAAACATTTTTTTACGTAGAAATTGCTAGACAATTTTACAAAGAAATGACAAGTAACATTGAATTAAATGTTTTTATTTTATTTTATAAATAGTATTTTCTTGTAAAATGTACTCTAATAATTTTATTTACAACATAAAATAATTTTATAGTGTGGTAAAAATAACTTTTCAGAATCTTCTAATTTACCCTTTAAAATGTCTTATAAAGTGGACTTTTAGGATAGATTCTAATTTAACTTTTACAAAAATTTTACATTTAGTCAAAATTCTTATGTAATTATTTATGTTTTGCTGCAAAACTTAAGTTAATTAAATTTTCTTGTAGTGTGATTATGTTGAATTTCCTTCATGTAGGGCATGTTTTTGCCTGACCCTGCATACCCACAATGCAACCGTCATTATGGTCAATTGTTTTACTGTGGAAAATATGTATGTGTCTGTATAGTGGGAGTCAGAAGGATGAACATGCACATCTGGTGTTTGGAGTTGCTTAGCTGCATGTCCTGTGGGGTTGCCATAAAGGTTTGTTTGATGGAACAGCCCTCGTCAGTGATGGCTAAAGCAAACATCCAGTGTGCTCCACCCCCTCACCTCCACGTCTCTGTAATTGTACTTACCGCTGCTGGCAGATGTGGTTGTTCCCAAAGACCATAAACCACTGGGGCTCAAACAGGGAATTTGGAGCTTAAGCAAATATGTTACCTCAACACTTTCAATTTGCAAGTGTTGGCGGTGAATATAGGGAATGTTATCTCTTAAATTATGTCATTGTGCGTATTGGCACGTCCATATATACATGAACAGATATTTTTGTGTATTGAGTTGCTCCTGAGTCCATCTTTCATTTTTTTGATCTGTCTTATGCTGCTTTGATCTACCGTCCCATCAACACACCTTAAAAGTAGACTTATCAGCTGGGTGCTACTCCTGTAAGAAATCAGCATTGGGAATGGATGTCTCTGTACTAAGTAAACAGATTCCCTGGCTGTTTGTTGATCTGTAGGCCAACCTTTTCTTCTTCAGGTCTGGAAATGATGTGTGAACTGCCTCCCTCCAGATGAGCTACGATGTTTTACCTTGCCTCGCATTAAACAGTTTCAGAGAAAAAGAAACATTCTGTGTTTGTGCGAGTGGGTGGATGTTTACAATGTTAACAGTGTTTTAGATGAATCTTCAAAAGTTTCATGACCTTTGGAGCAAAGCTTTGGGGAAACATGGACTGATGCAAGGTTTAAATGGATTTTGATTGAATAAAACCTCTAGAATTTTCTTGTAAGAAGAGATTACATCATCATTGGGTGTAATCAACTACATATGCATGTGTACAGACGCAGTACACGCAGAATAAAATACACTAAAAATCACAGAAAAATATTACTGGAGTTTATTTCACAAGAAAATACTATTTTTGTTCTTCTCCATCAAAATGTTACTTTACTTCATTGTTAATTCAATGTGCTGTTTCTTTGTAATTATTTGAGAAATTTACTAGTAATTTCTGAGTGAATATAGTTTCACCACCCTTTTTTTTTTTTTTTTTCAGAAGCCAGTTTCCACTTCAGAGTAAGGTCATATCTTACACTTGCTACATATATTTCTCACATTTTTTTCTCTCTCTCAGTGTGACTCTCTCTAATTTTATGACTTTGTTTTGTCACAATTTTGACTTTATTTCTTATATATTTACTTCTTGCAGTGCAACTATGTCTTGCAATTGCAAATGTATCTATTTATCTCAAACAACTGCATCTTCTCATAACTGCAATTTTATTTCTCACAATAAGACTTTGTCTTGCAATTGCAACTTAGTTTCTCATAATTATGACTTTATAACTGCAAATATTTCTCAAATTGCAACATTTTATCTTCAAATGGCGAATTTATCTAAAACACTTGCAACTTTTTCACTTAATTTAATTTTAAGGCATTTTTAAGGCAAAAACTGGCTTCCATGGGCTAATAATACACAAATAGATTTTTTCATTTTATGGAGAAAGTTTTTCTGTTGGTTTCTTGTGTTAAACTTGACTCATAAGTCCACTTAAAGAAGTAATTGCATGTCTCATCAACAAGCTACATGTCTTGAGGTGGCTTTCATGTCTGTTGCACAAACAGTGTAGGTTAAGTTGCACTTTTAAGTTTAAAACTCAATCTTAGGGGTTTGTTCAGATCTTTAACCCTAAGTATGTGCAATAATAGTTGCACATTAACAAACACCACTAATAATAATCATACAAAGATATACAGTATAAATTCGTTCTTAGCAAACAGACAGCAGCGAAGGGCCCTATGCTTGCTTGCTTAATGACTAACTGGTTTAAAACCAAAAAACAATTATAGTCAATTATTTCTTTTTCACATCAAGGCCTTTCAATACACATATACAGTACAACCTACATCTTAACAAACTCTATCACAACACAGTAAGACTCTTTTTCTACATATTGTGAACTATTGATTTTGTAAACAGTTACTCTGTGACATTTCTTTGCCCTCAGTGTAAACTGCAGTTATCTCAGATTACTGGAAGGCTTTCCAGAGCTAATAATTACATTTGAGAGGAACATATTGTCATTTAAGCTTTATTCAAGTTGATAGGGGAAAGATAATGGGTTTTGCAATTGCTAGCTAGCATGTTTCCCACTTTTCACTACTTCTTGTTCAGTCAAGGCTGACAGTGCATGCTTTCTTGCACCTTAACTCTCAAATAATAGTGTTATTTTCTACGGCAAGCTTTTATACAACAAATCCCTAACCTTATGTAACCCTAAGTAGTCGTTTTGCACCGTTTGTGCAACGTACATGAATGATGATGACCATGTGGTTTTGATAATTGTGCTTAGTAAATGGGGGTAAAATCTCAATCCACAATTATATCTGACTGACATTTAGGCAAATGCATGTCAATGACACGAATACTGTAGTGTTTTAGAAAAGAGGGCATTACTGATACCTTAACTTCCCTATGACACCACCAAAGTACTGTTTAGGGGTAATATTAGAAAATTGGTGTCTTTAATGTTTTAATAATGCTTTTAAAGCATTGCATCCGATATTATATGTTTATATTTCAAATACTTTCATCATTCTACATGAATACTCACAGCCTTCAGCGCTTCCCACATGTTTTTGGATACTACGCGTGACGCGGTTGGTTTAAAGAGCGTTGATTGACAGGCGTTTATCCAATCAGATGTTAGCATGAGGTCGCGGATCGGCTTCACAGGCGGGCGCTGCGCCAACTCGCAAAAAGTGCCACGACTCCAAAAGTCAGCGGCGAGTCTTTATCACTGTGAGCTTGAACCGCAGGTAAGCGCATGCTTTTATCACTCTTGTGTGTTTTTTCATCACTGATGTAGTTGTTGTATTCTCTGGTTAAAGTTTGTCGGTCTGACTGATGGTGTTGATGAAATTATCCTTGTTTAGGTTAGGTGTGTTTGAAAATAATTTGCATTCTCAAGTAGTTTGAACTTGTGATCTGATTCAACGCGTTTTTCTTCTGCTCGTGAGTACGTGTCCTTAGTGATGCTTTATAGATTTAGATTTTCTTTTTATATGTCTTGCTTTGCTTACTGGCTTTGTACCGTTTTGAGTAGCGGGATTGTTTGCCTTGTCTTTTGCATTTGATTTAAAATATTAAAATGCTTTTCATCCTTAAAAGTATGTTTAGACTTTAACCCTTTAACACTTAATAATCATTCAAAATGCCTGTTTACTTTCACATTTTACAAAGTTTCCTATTGCCTTTCATTGTATTCTTCACGAAAATGTATCTAATATTCTCCTTGATTTGTGAGGCTTAAGTGGCAGTTCATTCCAGAGGAAAAGAGAGGGTTAATAAATAGATTGTGTCAAACCAAAATAAATGAATAAAAATAAAAAAATTGGGGAATTTTAGCCCTACTTTGTTTAATAAGTTTTAAAGACGGGGCAGAAGAGCTGGAATTCCTTTAGCAGTTATGTAACGTCAGCAATGTTCCTGAAAGGGTTAATGTCCGGCAAAGGAAAGCAGCCCCCTTTTATTCAGATGTGGAGTATGTGTCCTGCATATAGGAACTCTGCATTTCCTGTCTGCCAAGTCGTCTCTCTGCTGGTTGTCACATGTGGATCCAAAAGTGTGATCATTTCAGAAAAATATTTGCAAGAAAAAAATGGTTTTGTAATTTAAAAAAAAAAACAAAAAAAACATTTTAAACAACATAGGTTAATACAGTATTTCTTTATTTTTATCACTGCTAGATGAGGTGTTCATGATCACATTTAACGAGTTTTCACTAACATACCAGTAGCATTACCATGTATTTGGACAGGCACCATTTTAATACTATGGTATTCTTTGAAGGAGCTCATAAATACCATGGTAACTGTTCAGTACAAGTCACCATCTGATCTACCATCACAGGGCTTTTTGTAGGCTTTCCTTAAGGTGCTTCTATAAAAACAAAGCAGTTCATAAATTATAATGCATATGTTAAGTTATGTGCTGTAAAGAAAGAGTATTTCCTTTAAGCCCAGTCAACATTTCCCCCTTACCTGAGTTCCTGAGGCAGATCTTTAGAGACCCCCTCTATAGAAATTCCAGGCAAGAGTTGCACTGGCCAGTGCAAACGTGAGGTTGGGGGAAGGTTATTGTGGTCTGCTGCACACAAACCTGTCCCCGGGAAACTGAATGTATGCCTCTCTGTGTGTGAGAGAGAATGTTGAGGAGTGTAGTCTCAGTGGGGTGTTGCATAACCTGAACTAGTGGGCAAAAGTTGTGGAGGTGCTGGCTTCAGTGAAAATAACTTTTCTCAAAATTTGCAAGAGGGAGAGATTTTTCACACTGTCTCAAGGCATTATTTTTTTTTACTGCTATCCACTCAGCACTGTGCAACCAGGTGTTTTTTTTTTTTTGTTTTTTTTTGTATAGTTCCTTAATTATATAAATTGTTTGCCCTTTCATGTAAGCTGAATACATGAACAGCCAAATAAATAATACCAAGCAGAATAAATGACTTGTAGGTGACAAATATGCTTTAAGATATTTTTGTCAGTAACTGAATGCTTTTGCTTTTTCATTATGCTGCATCCACACATATAGTATCAAGTCCACAAATGGAACAAATCCTTAGTATATCTTTCTGTGAAAATATTCTTGAAGAATATCTTTCAAAACATTATGTAGGGTAAACGAACATATTAAGCTCACGTACCCATTAAGCACATTTCCATTTTCGAGCTCAGATTATAAAAAGAAAAAATAATGTATTATCCTACTTGATGTCTTAACCAATTGATGTGTTTGTTACTACATACCTCCTGTAATTTCAAGTCAATCAGATCATTGCACACTGAGATATGAGTGTCCATGTGTTCACACTGTATGGCGGCCATTTTGAAAGCTGTCTGAAAACTTTCACCAAAAGAGGAGCCCTTTAAATGTGCGTTTTTTAGATGTTTAAGCCTTTATTTTGGGTAAGTTTCACTACTTACTGTAAAATTAAGAGATTACTGTTCAGACTTTTGCATATTATAACCTGGAACTTGGATGTGGGAAATAATTAGATCCAAAAGATAGTTTTAGCAACAGCGCAGATGCTACAGAACACAGTTAGCTGACTAGCTGGATAAGATTGTGTGCTATGCTAATATATTACTTCACAGGCATTACTAGCTTGTACTTTTAAATCCATAATATTATAAATTGACAGTTTATTGCTGGTCTGTGGTTTTACAGTGCTGTAATTTTTAAAGATTTCATATTATTGTCAGGTGAGCTTAAAGTGGAGAAAATCACACAGCTCCAGTGTGACATCAATAAGAAAAATATAATTTCATAGATATTGTTAATAATAGTTGTTCATATTAAAATATGTATGAACTTAATACATGACCTAGACTATTTATTTAGCAAAATCCTGTCATTTTAATAAATATTACATGAAATTTATTAAAAATTGTTGCATGCTCCAATTAAGCTCAGTATGCTCCCTTTAAGCTCTTCAACATTGAATGTCTATATAAATACTTCATAAACAGACTTTAAATATTAACTTATGGTTGTCACTTTAAGTTAATCTTTATAAAATGGTTAATAACTTATTTTCACATCTTTAAGATGACAAAATCTAGACATAACTATAGTTTATGCCCAAAGATGAAAGAGGCATGTCGTTCGTATGAAGGAGGCATCAGAAACCTGTTGTATCTGTCCAGGAAAAAAGCAACTAAAGGCTGGAATACACTATATGACTTTTAAAATTTGAACAGATTTTTAAAACGCCAGGCATCATACACTTACAGACTTTGTAAATAGTCACAAAGGAAAACTGGGCATCATACACTAAACGACTGAGGATGATACACTACCAGACTTTAAATTCCTTCCGATCACAACAAACTCACACAGTTGCTAGGAGACGAATGACAAATGAAAACAATGTGTTTTAAAATCTGCTGAATATATCAAACATGTTTGATATCTTCCAACTGGATGGAATTAAAGTCTAAAACTAAAAAAAAATCAGAGTCTGTGATCATCATGCACTACATGATTTTCTGTTAGATATGTCAGCTCAAATCTGCAGACTGGCTCTGACCTTAGGCAACTAGCATCAACTTCTCCAGACTGTAAATCGGTGGAAAATCGGGGCAAAAATCGTGTAGTGTATTCCAGACTTAAGAGACTGTAGACAAGTTGACATCCATTTAATAAGCGGCTTCATAATGAGTATAGTTTCTGTGTTCATCCCCACGAATGAAATGTTTTGTTATTTGATTTTTGAATATGTGTTACTTGGCTGAACGTGGACTAGTCTGGATGTTGCTATGTGTTTAAATGACACTTCACTATACACATATATCTGATCAAATTGAGTGCCTTGTTGCTTGATTTTAGTGTTCTGTTTTTTTGTGATTGACTTTGTATCTTCAAATAAAACATTTTTCAATTATTCTTTAAAAAGGTTGTTTAAAATAAAGAAGAATTTTTAATAAAACATGATGTGAGCTTAATGGGAACAGGGGTGTGCTTAAAGGGTACAGAAAATTCTTCCAAGAAACAAGAAGTTCTTGAGTGAAATGGTTCTTGGTACTTGTATGAAATTTAACATTAAACAGTCCTTAACATTAAATAGTACTTATTTGCATATTTGTAGGATCAGGATTAGGAAGGACGGGACTGAGCGACGATGGATGTGTACGACCCTCAAACTCTGGGAATTGTGGTGTTTGGTGGCTTCATGGTGTTCTCTGCCATTGGCATTACACTTGTGTCAACTTTTTCCATGAAGGAGACCTCTTATGAGGAAGCCCTGGCCAAACAGCGGCAAGACTCGGGCAAGATCCAACCCCAGCATTCTGACAAGAAGAAAAAGGCATCTGAAAAGAAAAGCAAGGCCAAGAAGAAGGAGGAGAAGCCAAATGGGAACCTTCCAGAACCTGAGCCTGAGCCTATCCCTGAACCTGTGGTTGAGAACAGTGAGCCCGAAGCAGTACCCCAAGTTGAACCAGAACCCCAACCTGAACCTGTACCTGTTCCCAAGCCTGAACCTGAAGTTAAAACCAAGCCAGTTGTACCTGAACCAGCTCCTAAGATTGAGTGTGCTGTCCTTCCCACTGTAAGTGCTGTGGTGGCCCCACTTGCTACTTCTCCCAAGGAGAAGAAAAAGAAGAAGGTGGCCAAGGTGGAACCAGCCCCCGTCAAACCTGTGGAGGTCCCAGAAGTTGTAGTTAAGGTGGAGCCAGTGGTTGCAGAGGTGGCAGTGAAAGCAGCAGTTGCCCCTGAGGTTGCTGCTCCCCCTAAAGCTGAAGAACTCAAAACTGAAGCTCCAAACAAGAAGAAATCTAAGAAGAAGGCTGAGCCAGGTGAGTATCCTTTGGACATATCCATCTAGGACAGTTGTAACCGTAGATGTTCAAACTTGTACTCTTTGCAATACCCTCATCAGTCCATCCTAATTTTAAATTTCTTTTAAGTGGCTTCTGTGGAAATGGTCAACGTCCCCCAGCCATCACCTTATAAAACTCTGGTCTCCAGTCTGAATAGTGCATCGTTCAGCGAGTCAGAGACCCAGAAACTCTTTGAGATCATCAGCAAGAAGGCAGGAAAGGACTCCTGGCAACTGGTACAAAATCTACACCTGATCCACCCCCTAATACTTGTCTCTTTCTGTTAGCACTCATATCTCTTTACTTCTTATTTGCAGGCATCTCAGAAGGGTGACCCATTGGCGGCATTGAAGAAGCAGCTGGAGGAGAAGGAAAAGCAGCTGACCGCTGAGCAGGGCAATGTAGCTGCAGCCAAGACCCGTGTCAAAGAGCTTACCAAGGTGACACCTGCCAGCATGCATAGCTAAGAAAATGAGGTTCAAGCTAGTTCCTACTCATGATCAAGCTTCTTCAGAGCAAAGTCTTGAGTAATTGTTGGGGAAAAAAAATCTTTTGTTCGTCCTGGGACTGGCCATCCATCCAGGGCTGCATTTCCCAAAAGCATCATAAGCCTAAATTGATCGTAGCTTCATTGGTGACATTGGTTCTAAGATGATTTATGGTGCTTTTGGGAAACGCAGCCCAGGGCGTTTCCATGCCTACGATGCCTGAGATGGTGAGATAGGCTCCAGCATCCCCTCAAGTGTACAAAGGACAACCGTTTTGGAAGATGGATGGATGGAGCAATGTTCCTGTCAAAATCTAGTCCTAACACTATCCCTGTACCATAACCATTGACAACTTTAAAAACAGAGATATGATTGGATGAGATTACCCTATTCCCAACTGTAAGCCCCTAATTCTGACCCTTCCCCTTCCCTACCCCTAAAATCTAATTCGTTGATAGGAATGTTATCCTAGGACCAACAATGACCAACAATTGATCAAGAACATGTCCTATTTGGCAAATTGCCATTAACCTTGAGGGTCTGGGTTTAACTATCTCCAACTCTCATTGCTCTGGCTAATAGGAGCTGAGTTCTGCAAAGAGCAAGATGACATCCGTAGAGACCCGTATGAGCTCTGAGCTGAGTGCCTGCGGCCAGGAGATTGCAGCTCTCCAGGCTCGTATGCAGGCTTCCTACCAGGACCATGTCAAAGAGACACAACAGCTCAACAGCAAGGTCAGACATCACCAGCCTCTTACACTTTCCTCACTATGCTGGGTAATATGTTGTCAGGTTAATGAATGATTTTGGTTGTGTGGCCACAGATCCAAAGCCTGCAAGAGCAGTTAGAGAACGGACCCAATGCTCAGCTGGCCCGTCTGCAGCAGGAGAACTCTATTCTCAGGGATGCCCTCAATCAAGCAACTAGCCAGGCCGAAAGCAGGTATTATGCATGAAGACCCTTTATGACCTTGCATTGTAACCAATGAAGTGTCAAACTTTGGAGTAACTCTTTCCACTCCTCCATGGACATGAAGAAGGTATTCTAACAATTTCAACTGGTGGATGCCAAACTGGGTAGGAAAAATCCAATAACCTGAACAGAGGGAGCCATATCTAGGGACCAGAGACTTGAGCATGAGTTTCTTTGAATTGGAACAGCAAACAATTGCCCGGAAGACCCTAACAACCATATAGCAATATGCTAAAACACTCAGAACACCTTAGCAACTACATTGCAGTGCAGAAATTACAATAATTAGCACATTAGCCTTAATGCTCGTGTGGGAGATGCAGGTTCAAATCTGGTCTACACATCCCAAACTAACATTTAACCTGCCTCTAGATAGAATATGTCTTATCAAACGATTTCCTTTATGTGAATCGGAGGCTTTTTCATGCGCACAGGCAGAATGCAGAGTTGGCAAAGTTGCGTCAGGACTGTGTGCGTCTCAACCGAGAGCTGAATGAGCACACAGCCGCTCAGCATGCTGAAGAAGAGCGCAGGAAGACTCTGGAAACCAAGATGGCGGCTGCCGAAGAACAGTTAGCACAAACAAAAGTAAGCCCTGACCCCTGACCTGTTTCTTGTTATCTCATCTCTTTGAGGTCGTTGTGGTCTTTGTACCATGATAATTCTGTTTCCCCTGGGTAGGAATTTCACCATAATGCAACCTTTAAAAGCAATGCCTATCTGTCTTTGTGATGCCTTGCATTTCTCTCAGGACATTTTGTCTGTTTGTGCTTATCTGTGTGTGGGTGGGTATTTTTTTTAGGTTTTCTTTTTTTTTTTTTTTCAGCTTAGCTATGCAAGAAATGTAAACCCCTGTGGTTAAAACTCCCAAGTCGAATGTTTAATAATCATACGTTTTTTTTTTTTTATTTTCAATAGATAGTTCACTAAAATATTGCCATCATTTACAGTTTGTTGTTCCAAACCTGTATGACTTACATTATCCTATACAATGAAAATAGATGGTGAACATGGACTATCAGGTTCCAAAAATACCAAAAAAGCACTATATTTTGCTACATTCCAAATGAGGCCGTACAGTAGATTTAACTTAAATTTTGGCCTTTTACACAAAGTATAAAATGGCTGATTTGGGGTGAACTATTCTTTTGACTACCTTCTATGTCCATGTTTAGGCATCCCATGTGGAAGCAGAGCAGGCTCTGCAGAAGAAGTTGGATCGTGTCAGCGAGGAACTCCGTGAGGCTAAGCATGGCAGCACCACGCTTCAGGCTCACGTAGACGCAACAAAAGTGCAAGCCAAGACTCTCACCGGTCAGTACACACAAACACACATCATCTTTCACTTGATATGAATATGAGTGTTCCCTTGGCTCAGTTCTCAGATGGAAACAGTGAGTTGTAGAAGACATTTAAAGTAGCCATATTCTATTTGTAGCATTTTATGTTTTTTTAACTTTAAGACGGAAATTACTTCTGTTTACAGAACTCCAGGAGCGTATGCGTGCTACAGAGACAGAGCTGAAAGACAGATGTGAAGAGCTGGAGATACTGAGAGCACAACTGTCTCAGACAACAACGGTTACTCAGGAAAAGCCCTCTGTGGAGACGGAAGCAACAGCACAGGCTGAGATCCAGGTACAAATATTTGGCACTCTCTGATATGGTTGCCTTTGCAATGCACCAAAACCAGGTTAAAATCAGATACTGATTTTGTTATTTTCGGAATGAAAAATAATACTGTTCTCATCCCTGTTTTGATTCTGTACAGAAGGAGGTTGAACAGTTGAGGAGCAGGTAAGGTTAACTCTGTTTGGATTCATATGATTCAATTGCTACATTTAGTTTAATTTTTTTTTTTTCTATTCAAAGTTTAATGGTAACATGAGTATTTTTATGTATTTGTTTGCAGTCTGAAAGAGAGGCAGGACCAGCAGACATCACTGGAGGCAGAGCTTAATCAGCTGAGGGAGGAGCTTGACAGAGTAAAGAGAACTCAGGCTGAAGAAACTCAGAATAGGTACGATATTTAATGTTGAATATTTCATGTTCAAATTAAGATGGAATCAGTCACATCTGTTGTTACTAGAACTTCAATTATCTGTGCATATGTGGCTCTTTAGTCTCTGAACCAAACATGGACCTGTTTTTCAGGGTAAATGAGGCCGACACAGAACGGAGGGAATATACCGCAGAGATCAACCAACTTAAAACTAGGTATACAATACAGCTGATGCTTTCTTTAAATATATTTTGTAGACAATTTGGATTTAATTTCTTTCTCTCTATCCGTCAGTCTAAAAGAAAAAGAGGATTTGGTGGCATCCCTAGAGGCTCAGCTGGAAAAGATGAAAAGTGTGAGTGGAGCATTTGATAATTCAGTAATATTTTCATGTGTGTAATATGTGTTAATTGATTTATAATTGTATATCACCAGGCTGATAGAGCTGAAGCAGAGCCGCCATTTGAGAAGTAAGCAAGAGATATATATTTTTTTTTTTCCACTTTTTTTTTTTTTTTGTCAGTTTATGCTTCTGATAATGACTTTTGGTTTTGTGTTGTCAGTCTGGAGAAGGACGTGTGCGTGATCTCACTGGAGGAGGAACTTCAACAGATTAAAGATGAGATGGAGAAAATTAAGGCCAAGAGCAATGTGAGTCCATATCTACTCTACCCTTCCAGCCATACTTACCCAACTTATCCATATCTACCTATCTGTCCATTCACAACTACCTTTCTTGTCATATCTACCCAATCCACTGGTCCATGCATACCTCTGTCCATATCTAACCAGTCTGTCTGGCCATATCTACCATACCTGTGTGATCCATACCTACCCATTCAGTTCTCATATACCTACTCATCCATCCATATCTGCCTACCTACAGTATGTGTCCATCCATATCTACCCAGCCAGTCTATTCATATCTACCCAAACTGATTATATATGCCTAAGTGTCTATCCATTTCTTCCAAACTTGTCGGTCTGACCATATCTACCCTGCCTGTTTGACCATATCTACCCAACTAGTTTATATGTACCTACTCATCGATCCATATCTACCTACCTATGTGTCCATCCATATCTATCCAATCCATCCATGTCTTGTGGCCCAGAGCAATGTGAGTCCATATTAATCCATCCATCTCTAAATTTCTAAATCTGTTTTGTCCACTCATATCTAACTTGTTGGTCTGTCCATATCTACCCAGCCTGTTTGACCATATCTACCCAACTAGTTTATATGTACCTACTCATCAATCCATATCTACGTACCTGTGTGTCCATCCATATCTACCCAGCCTATCCATGCATATCTACCAAACCCATTCTTATACACCTTCTCATCCATCCATATCTACTTCCCTGTGTCTGTCCATATCTACCCAGACAGTAGATATGGATGGATGAGAAGGTATAAATGAATGGGTTAGATGAATGAGAAGGTATAAATGAGTAGGCACATTTACAAAGACGTATAGGTGGAAATGAATAGACTAGTTGGTATATAAATACAGTTTGGGTATATACTGGTTCATATCTACCCAAACTGTTTATATATACCAACTAATCTATCCATTTCTACCTATGCATCTGTCTAAATGTACCTACTCATTTATACCTTCTCATTCATCTAACCTATTCATTTAAACCTTCTCATCCATCCATATCTACTTCATATCTACCTCTCCATCAATATCCAACTACCTTACTGTTCATATCTACCCAGCTTGTCGGTCGGTCTGTCTATATCTATCCAGCCTGTTTGACCATATCTACCCAACTAGTTTATATGTACCTACTTGTTCATACCTATATTGTTTATATATACCTTCTCATTCATACATATCTACCCAATCCATCCATGTCAACCCATCCATGTCCCGTCCATCTATATCTATCTGTCTGCTCATATCTAACCACCTGTTTGTCTACATCAACTCAATCTGTCTGTCCATATCTATCCACTCATTTGTCCATATATATCTATATCCATCATATCTGTTTTACACATCTGTCTATATCTAACCTGTCTGTCAATCCATATCAAAATACCTGCCAGTTCATATTTAACTATCTATCTGTCTGTTCCTTAATCCATCCATCTCTAAATTTCACCTCTATCCACACATCTAATTGTGGTGTATCGGTGTGTGTTCAGGAACTTTGTGAGAAGAACTGTGCTGCGGTGGAGGCTCTGGCTGCTGCTGAGAGGCTGAGTGAAGAAAGACTGAGCCAAGCCAAGGTCACACAGGTAACCCTAATATACACACACTGTATAAACGCACACTTAACTGTATATCTACACAATACACAAAAAACATGAGGAATGGGGTGTTCACATCACAATGCTGTAGTTGGCTAAAACTACTGCACATTTTTTGTTTTATCATTCAGTTTAATTTAGTGATCAAAGACTTGTGTGTGTGTGTGTGTGTGTGTGTGTGTGTGTGTGTGTGTGTGTGTATAGAGTGAAATTGAGCAGCAGCTAAGCTTGTTCCAGACAGACACCAGAAACGCTTTCCAGAAGCTCTTCCCACATATCAGCATAGATATACATCAGGTTAGAATTTGGCTTTTTTTTTTTTTTTTTTTTTTTAATGAAATGTATACATGTTATTAGTTTTCGAGCAGGTACAGGTAATTTAATTTAAATATGTGTGTTGTAGTCGAACTGGCTGGAAGCTTTCACACATGAAGCACAGATGACACTAGCACACAGTCAACAGAGTCCAGCAGAACAGCAGCACACAGTGTCAAGCTCAGATTTGACGGTAAGAGATCATTTCTATGGACACATACCTGCAGTGCATGGTTTTTCCTCTTCTCATGTCTCATGTTCATCTGAATGTATGTTAGGATCTACAGCAGAAGCTCGCTCTATCAGAGGAGAGCCAGAGGTCACTTCAGGCAGAGTGTGAACAGTACAGATCAACTCTTAGTGAAACGGTATGGTGATTCACATTTATCATGTAAATATAGACTAGACATAATTCTTTAAAGCAGGTGTTTTTTACCTTAAAGTACTTTTGACATATGTTTAAACTGATTTACACTAATGAGACTTCAATCATATCAGTGATCCAGAGAAAATGGTCCTTATCATAGTAGCTGCCATGTTGAGATCAGATTAGGGCTGCCCTCGACTAAAGATTTTTCTGGTTGACTAGGAGTCGTTCATTTTAAGCATTAGTCGACTATTAGTCGCACGTTTATTAATAAACCATATAAATCATAATAATGAGCCTTGAATTGCCTACATAGCCTAATAAGCGCTCAAGTGCTGCAAAAAAAGCTTGCCACAGCGCACCGGCAGATATAATAATTATGAATGTGTCGGGGAAAAAGAGTACGGAAACTGCATTAATAGTTTAATAATTTATTGATAAACTAGTGCTTTCTTTGTTTTCAGCTTAAGAGATGAAGTCGGCTCATAGAGACCGAGACGGCAGAAAGCACATCCTGTTTGCTTTATTTTACAAAAGTGCAACGTTTCGATGTTATTCTGAGTGCACACAAATAAACGTAGAGTCTTTACAGATTCGAAAGATGTATTATCTGTATGACCAAAAATGACGGAGTATTTTAAGAGCAAGTAACCGCACCGCCGCCTCCATCCGTCATGCAGTGCACGCGATACTGTTCAGCTTCCACACTCTTCAATAGAGCACATTGTTCTAGGTTAACATTAGATTGAGTGGCCATGTAAAGTTGCTACTGCATACATCTTTCAGATGAAAAGCCATATTTGAGCTCGATGAATGATAGATGAGCGTTTGGATGTCCTGCCTGATGTATTACCACATAGACCAGCCGTTAATGGTCTGTCTGACACGGACTGCGTGACTTCGCCACTTCCTGTGGAATTTTTTTTTTTTTTCTGCGACTAAGCGACTAATAAAATTTCGGTCGACCAAGCTTCTTCTGGTCGACTAATGGTTAGTCAACTATTAGGGGGCAGCCCTAGATCAGATAACCATTTTTTTTCCCATACATCCAAGCCAGTAGGTGTCAGTAAAAAGCTGAAGAGAAAAAATTTACAGAGTTTACAGAAGAAGTGATGATCATCTAGAAAACACACAAAAAATCCTACTTAAAAAGCTATGGCTGTAGAATAAAACATTTATTATTAATGTACATCTTTCAGAAGCAAAATGAAATCGTAATGTCAAATTCTGTAAATGTTGCCTTTTTCGCTAAAATTTTTCATGGACCATTGACTGTAGTAGGCCTTTATAAGGTTTTTTTTGGCTAAATGTTGTGTGTTTTGTACAGGAGAGCATGCTGAAAGTTCTGCAGAAGAGTGTGGAGGATGGTGAGCTCGCGTGGAAGTCAAAGATTTCAGATGCTGAGCAGCAAAAACAGGCGGTAAGAACATCCTTCACTTATTCTGGATTTGTGTGACCTTTTACTAGATCCAAGTGGTTGTGCTGAGGTTATATGGATCTCCCACAGGCCCTGGATCAGGTGAAGCTCCTAGAGGAGACAATAGAGAAGATAAATGTGGAAAGACAAGACACAGATCAGGTGTGTGCTTACAGTTTTACAGTTTTCTTCAGTTTTGGGGGCTTGTTTTCGGGTTTCTGACTCATGTTGCTTTAAAACCAAATGAGTTTTTCTTTCCGTGAAATGCAGGATGGGAAACTTCACACTGTTCTAACAGACACTTGTGATTTCTCTGTTTTCTGCAGCTGAAGGGGCAGGTGATGCTTTTGGAAGCCCAGCTGGAGAAACAACTGGAGTCCATAACCATCAGTCAAATGTACGCAGAAGAGATGTCTCAGGTAAAATGACTAACTGACTTGTTTTTTTTTTTTGTGTGTGTTTTACCATTTTGAACAGAAGTGTAAATTTGATTTAACTTTCATTTTAATAAATATTAAAAAAAAAAAAAAATATTTTTTTGTACTTCATTTAACTGATTTGGTTTTGAATTAAACTATTAAAATGTAAATATTGATTTTAATTCTGATTGATTTTTATTATAATTTTGATTTTTCATTTGATTTTAAATTTTATTATTATTATTATTATTATTATTATTATTATTATTATTATTTTTATTTTTTATTTTTATTTTTTTATATTTTGGAATTTCATTTAATTTTCATTCACACTTAATGCCATTTTGGTTAATCTTGATTTATGTTTATGTGATTTCATTTTAAATTAAATATTAATTAAAAAAATAATAATTTTAATTAGAAGTGTTTCTAATTTTTTATTTTATTTAGAATTTAGATTTTTAATTTAAGTTAAAATTACTGTAGTATTTTGATATTTTTGAACTGTATTTCATTTTCATTCACATTTAACTCCATTTTGGTTGATCTTGGTTTATTTAACTAAAATTAACTATTTTATTTCATTTTCACTTCATTCCATTCAGTTGATCTCGATTTATTTGGGATTAATTTTTTGTTAAATTAAAAGTTTGTACTTGTTTTATTTTGGTTTTCAATTGAACTGAATTTAATTTTGATTACTTTTATTTCTTTTCTTGTTTTCCTTTTTGTCATTTTTATAATATTAATGTTTAATTAAATTTAAATAAGTTTTATTTAAGACATCTTTACACACAGAAAGTAAAGAAATGACTCCCTAAGGTGCTGTTTTTCACGATTCGGTTCTATTTCTTTATATTCTTCTCAGCTGAAGGCATTGCTATCAGAAACTCAGGTCCAGCTGGTATCAGCCAAAGCGGAGGCTCAGCAACAGAGAGAAGAACTTTCACTGGTAAGTTTAACATCAGTTTTTCTCAGTTTGCACATGTGGTTTTCGACTTTGAGTGACAGCTGTGCGTTACAGGTCAGGCAGGAGCTACAGGAAGTGACTCGGCGAGTACAGAACGACGAGATCGCACAGTCCACTCAGGTCAATACTGGTTGTGCATGTATTAACTGTATCTGTTTTCATTTCCCAGTGTGTTTTGTGCATCTCGTGTTCTTTGTCTTTCATAAAAGCCTGTTGGTGAAGGAGGGTGTAGTGTGTCTTATTTATTATGTGCTGCCTGGCCTGAAGACAGTTCTCTGGCATGCTTTTTTGTCTTGAGCGGTTAAAGCACATGTATGTGCTGTTGTGTCCTGCTGTGTGTGGGTATTGTAAGTTGCATCTGATACTCACCAATGTCTAACTTTACAGGTGAAAACACAGCTGGAGGAGGCAACAAATAATCTGCAGACAGAAGAGGACATTCGACAGCACGTTGCAAACAACTACGAACAGGTGACATATTTTAGAGGGCTGTTTGGATCTCTTCATGCTGGATGACAACATAAAAGCTAGTCCATTTAATATTAAGCACTCTAATAAACGTAAACAAAAGCAAATCAATAAAAAATACCCAAAGTAAATAAAAATTAACTGTTTTTGTGTTAATATTTAATTTGATTAATTTCATTTCATTTTGGGTTTATTTTGATTTGGGTTTACTTTACATGTTTTTATTTACACTTAATTCTACTTTGGTTGATCTTGATTTATTTCTCTAATTTGTATTAAATTAACTTGTATTTTTACTTTTTTTTAACTGAACTGAATTTTATTTATTTATTATTTTATTATTATTGTTGTTTATATTTAATTAAATTTCAGTTAATATTATGGCCTCTAATTCAGGTTATTTTTTTTCTCTTTTCTTATTGATTTTCTTTTGATCTAATTTAATTTTATTTATTTAGAATAATTTAATACAAATTAGTTAATTTGAAAAACTTTTTTAGTTTTTTTTTTTTTTTTTTTTTTTTTTTTAATTGAACTGAATCCCCCAACCCCCCCCTTTTTTTTTTGTTCATATTGTTTATAATAATTACATTTCCGTTAGTATTATGGCCTCTAATTCAGGTTGTTTTTTCTTTTCCTATTAATTTTAATTTTGATTTAATTTCATTTTAATTAAATTTATTTAGAATAATTTAATACAAATAGTTAATTTGAAATAAACTTGCATTTTATTAGATTTTTTATTGAACTGAATTGTATTTCTTTTTTGTTTTTATTCATATTGTTTATATTAATTAAATTTCAGTTAGTATTATGGCATCTAATTTCAGGTTATTTGTTTCTTACTGATTTTCCTTTTGATCTAATTTCATTTTAATTTAAAATTTATTTAGAATAATTTAATACAAATTAGTTAATTTGAAGAAAAACTAGGATTTCGAATTTTTTTTTTTTTTTTTTTTTTTTTTTTTAAATTGAAATATTGATGCATTTTTAGTTTTCTTTTGTTTTTATTTTTGTGTATATTAATTAAATTTCAGTTAGTATTATGGCCTCTAATTTAGGTTATTTTTTCTTTTCTTATTTTCTTTTTGATGAAATTAATTTAATTTCACTTTAATTGTATTTAGGTGTTTAATTTATTTAATGTGAGTTTTAATTAATTTGATGTTTTAAATGAATTAATATTTTAATAAATAAATTAAAAAATAAGTTTAATACTTATTTGATTTAATTGCATTTTTTTTTAATTTTATTTCATTTCATTCGTTTTATTTTAGCATATGAATTTTATTTATTTGTTTTTTTTTATTGAATTTAATTAGATTGTGATTACTTAATTTAAATATTATATATATATATATATATATATATATATATATATATATATATATATATAATATAAAGTTGTATTTAGAATATTATGTTGATCATTATTTACAATTTGAAAATCTTGGGGTGTTTCTCCACTCAGGCTCAGAAGTGCGTCAGGGATCTCGAAGCTCAGTTAGAAGAGTTGAAAGCTGCAGGAGAAGGACCAACTGAAGAGCTAAAGGTTCCTACAACACATCTTCAGCATCTCAAGTTCAAACCAGCTTATACAGGAACTCTGAGAGTGCGTGTTTTGCATGTGTCTGTATCAGGAGAGACTGGAGAAAGAGAAGAAGCTGACGCGAGACCTCGGCCAGGCAGCCACTAAACTTCAACAGCTCCTGAAGAGCACTCAAGAAGAGCTGGACAAAGAGAAAGAAACCATGAAGAACCTGCAGGAACAGTTAAACGACAAGGTACATTATATTTCCCAAACAACCACAAATGTAGGGCATTCTCAGCAAAGTCAATCTTTGCTAAGCATATATTTCGTATGTAATATATAACATTTACGTTTTTTTTCTGTCGACAGGAAGCCGAAGAGTCAAAAGAAGGGACGTCTGTTTGACAGAATAAACCCAACAACCCAAGTGCCTTAATTGTTCTTATGCATTATTTACTTTTGTATTCTCTGCTACTGTAGCAAATATGCTGACTGTTATTAGCCAGTGAGGATTATTAAGAGAGGAAGCATAACAATATATTTTTGACTTTTGTTGAAGCCATCATGAGGTGACTGAACTGAACACATCTCCGAAAGTTATCGCAAAACCGCTCGCAGTGTTAAAAAGGGAGCAGCGCTCGAGTGAAAGATACATGACTTGTGCAATCGCTCTTTTTATCTTTTGTTTGCATGTTCTCATGAGGGTCAATGGAAGGAACATTTCATGATGCAGCAATGCAATACAAGCTACTACACATTTGTAGTCGGCTGGTAACAAATGTGATGATATAATAATAATAATAATAATAATAATAATAATAATAATAATAATAATAAACTATATACTTTGACTTGTGGGTTGGTCTTTTCTTATAAAGTAGTTTATATTTACCCAGCAGGCATAAAACAGGCACACAACGTCATAAGACGTTGATATTTGGTTATATTTCGGTTGTGACGTCGGGTGACAAATTCAACGTAAATTCAACGTTTAATGTCAGTGTTAAATTGATGTCCAATACCGACATCAGCTGACGTTGAGATTTTGTTGTTTTTAGGTTGTGCAACCAAAATCCAACGTTAAGTCAACGTCAAATTGACGTCAAATATTGACGTCAACCCGATTTTCATTTTCAACCAAAATGCAACGTCTGTCCAACGTCAACCTGACGTTACATAGACGTCTGGTGCCTGCTGGGTGTCAAGTAGTTTAAGCTTTTTTTAAATTGATTAAAAGTGACAGTAAAGACATTGAAATGATCATTATTCTATTATACTATTCTATTTTTGTAGTGTTCTATTTGTCCAAAAATACTGGAAAAAAATTACACAAAAATGAAGCTGCACAACTGTTTTCAACATGTTTTTTGGGCATCAAATCAGGATATTAGAATGATTTCTGTCATGTGACACAGAAGACAATAATGTATGTGTGTGTGTGTGTGTGTGTGTGTATATATATATATATATATATATATATATATATATATATATATATATATATATACACATTTTCAGTGCATTACACCATTTTTTTAGATCTGCATTTTATATATTATTTATTTATTTAGAATATATGTGACCCTGGGGCCTGTACCATGAAGCCGGATTAGCTGGCTACCCAGGTAAGTATCAGTTTAGTTTGCACCAATCCTGGGTTTTAGGTACCATGAAAGTGGCTTGGCTTTTAGCGGCGTTCATTGCCATAGTAACACACTCCACAGCTAACCTGCTCCAGGCCAGCTTATGTTCTGAGATAGACATCTCAAACTGAAATTGGACCAATCAGATGTGAGCAAAGTGACCCGTCTGACACAAAAAAGTCTCTCCCCCAGTTGCTCTTGCTCCAAATTAAAGGTCACTAGTACTAAAAAAGAATTGTCTGGCCAAAACCAAAAATTGAGTTATTTTATATGATTTATTTAATTATGTGATTTATATTATTATTAATCCATTACACACAAGCAATTTTATTGTTATAAATCATTTATTTTAAATGAATGTTAATATACAGATCCTATGTAATATAAATAAGTTGTAGAATCAATAGATAAAGCTTTAAAAATGACTGTGACCTTACATGTTCGAGTCTCTATCGCTGTATATTTCCAACTATATAAACTAACTTAAGTTTCACTTGTGACTGCACTGATAATGCAACATAATTTCTTTTATTTGTTCTCTTTCATGAACAAGTACTTTTTCCATTGTAAATGCATTCATCATATTCTTCAATCTCTTAACCTTTAGCGAAACCTTTAACCAAGGCTCGTGATTGGCTGTTCACCAGTGATGTCACACATTCATGTGCACGTGCTCCACAAACTCTATCTACCATCATGGTACAGGCACCTGGAGCACAAAACCAGTCTTAAGTCGCTGGGGTATATTTGTAGCAATAGCCAAAAATACATTGCATGGGTCAAAATGATCGATTTTTCTTTTATGCCAAAAATCATTAGGATATTAAGTAAATATCATGTTCCATAAAGACATTTTGTAAATTTCCTACCATAAATATATTAAAACTTAATTTTTGATTAATCATATGCATTGCTAAGAACTTCATTTGGACAACTTTAAAGGCGATTTTCTCAATATTTAGATTTTTTTGCACCCTCAGAATAGTTGTATCTCGACCAAATATTGTCATATCCTAACAAACCATACATCAAAGGAAATCTTATTTATTCAGCGGATGCATAAATCTCACTTTCAAAAAATTTACCCTTTTGACTGGTTTTGTCGTCCGGGGTCACATCGTCATGTTTAGTTTCAGTTTCATTCTCGTCGCTGATTGGATGCTGCTGTTTGCCGCTGTGACGCGGCAAGATGGCTGCGCGCATAGGGCTAGTGAAACAGCTCCACTGTGCGCTTTTAAATACAAAATTAAGTGTTTCATCTGCGGGAGTAAGAAGATGCTCGGCCCTGTCCTACTCAGAATCTCATAAAGAATTCACATCTAAAAAAGTACGGTGGAAATTTATCGACTTTTTCAAGGAAGGTTATGAACACCGGGTCGCGCCGTCCTCCCCCGCGCGCCCGAGAGGAGACCCGAGTCTTCTGTTCGTGAACCAGCGACACAGTCAACAAGCACACATGCAGGATAATTCACACATAATAACAAACAACCACCGCAAACTACAACGGTTCTACCATGTGTTTGGTCACGTACAATGCTAACACTATCGTATATGTAGGGAGAAATATTAGTGTTGGGCTTTAAAATATTATATTGTGGATATTGATAAAATCTAGTATTTATTTTTGATTAAATTATTATATTTGCCGGTTGTTATGTTCATAAAGTCAAATGGTTTGAACAATTTGAAAACTGAATCAATTTAAAACTTTGGAAACCATAATGTAAAGATCCTGAATTCTTATTTATATTTAAGAGACCCAATAAATGAAAATAATTTAATAGTTAAAATATTGAAACATATATGCCAAATAAACATGCTTTTAGTTACAGCCTAAAAATAGTTTTGAGAGGTTTAAGTGCTTTTTGGGGTTACTGTCTTCGGTAATAATAATTTTGATGGTAGGTTATCATGGTCTGTGTTGTCCCGTAGTTTAAGCCCATTCTCCTGGGCTGTCCGGACCCCCGCAGTGAGATGGCATCGTACCGGCGGGTGGTGAACAGTCAGAAGTGTGTCCGTGCCGGAGGCAAACACAACGACCTGGAGGATGTGGGGAAGGTCGTGTACCATCACACCTTCTTCGAGATGCTGGGGAACTGGTCGTTTGGTGATTACTTCAAGGTATGGTCAATAATTTTTTTTTCTTAATTATGATATCTGGACACTTCATGCCCCCTAAAAATAACAAAACAAAGTTCATCATGCACGACTTCTGTTCAAGTTAACGTGTATAAATTGCATTTTTACAGAGTCGCTAAAGAGACGTGGTGATTGGAAAAAATACGAAATGGGAGGAACATTTGCGTTCTCTTTGCAAAAATGATTGGATTCCCCCAAGAAACTTTGCAATTTCTCACAAAATTATTCCATTCCCTGAGAAACTTTTTTCTCATAAAAGTATTGCGTTCTCCCAAAAAACTTTACATTCTCTCCCAAATCATTTGCGTCTTCTCGCAAAACTATTGCATTACCCCGACAATGCAAGCAAACAAAGTTTCTTAGAGAAACACAATACTTTTGTGTAAACGTATAATTTAGAAATTTTATTTTGAAATACAGTTTTTCCTCTATCCACCATCACCATGTCCTATTTAGGTCTCTGTAACATTCTAATGGATTTCTAAATAAATAATAATTCATAATCCAGGTAGAAGCCTGTGAAATGGCCTGGCGTCTTTTAACAGAAGAGTACGGCATTCCTGCGGATCACTTGTACATCTCGTACTTCTCTGGAGACATGGCGAATGAACTCCCTGCCGATGAGGAAACGAGGCAAATCTGGCTCAGCATGGGATGTGTACACTAAGTGCAAAGCAAAGTTTACAAACGCATTCGTTTTCTATTGGAGATTCACTGAATTGTGACGTTCCCATCCAGAGTGCGGCTGGATCACTTGTTGCCGTTCGGAATGAAGGATAACTTCTGGGAAATGGGTGAGAAGGGTCCGTGTGGCCCCTGCACAGAGATTCACTATGATCACGTTGGGAATCGGAACGCCGCCTCACTGGTCAACGCAGACAGTCCAGATGTGGTGGAAATTTGGAATCTAGTATTTATGCAGTATAACAGGTTAGAAAAATTACTTCCAGTGTTATTTTACTATTTATTGTAGTTTATATTAATATTCTGAATTAGTTTTTGTTTTATTTTTTCTTCAGTTTTTTCTTTCTTTATTCTTATTTATTTGTTTATTTACTTACTTATTTATTTTTTGTGCAGTGGAACCTTCTTCTGTGCGGATACCGTAGTTCATACTGTAGATATTACCAAAATTATCAAAAGACTTTCACCCCTCTATTTCTAATATTCAATATTTCAAATTTTCATTTAATTTTTTTTTCATTTAATATTTATATTAGCTTTCATTTTTATATTTTTTAATTTTTATTTTAATTTTTGAGTAATTTTGGCATGTGCTTTTGTCATTTTAATTAGTCTTTTTTAATATTTAATTGAATGTATTTTTTATTTCAGTTTTATTTTTTAAATGCTATTTAGATTTATTGTATTTTTATTTCAGTTTTATTTTTTATTTTCGGTTAGTAATTTTAGTGCATTAACCAGGGCAATATTTCCTATTTTCTTTTTCCGAATATTTATATTAGCTTTTATTTTCTATATTTTCAGTTTTATTTATTTATTTATTTGTAATTTTATGCGCTTTTTTCATATTACTATTTAGGTTTGATGTTTTTTTATTTCAGTTTTATTTTTTATTTATTTATAGTTAGTAATTTTAGTGCTTCAACTTACTTCAGTTGATGTCAAGGCAACACTTCCAATTTCTTATTTAGTTTAATCTTATTTCAGCTTTATTTCAGTTAACAAAAAATGTTTTAATATAGTTTCAGTTAACAGTAATAATAATGTACACTGTGTGGATGTGAATATGTTCTTTCTTTATCTTGAAGGGAAGTCAGTGGTAGCCTGCGACCTCTGCCCCAATGCAGTGTGGATACTGGGATGGGTTTGGAGCGTCTGGTGACCGTCCTGCAGTGGAAATGCTCCAACTATGACACTGATCTTTTCACACCTCTATTGTCTGCCATCCACCAGGTCTAACATTCATTTAACCTTTTATAGGAATAATATTACGGGTTCAATACAAACTAAACCATATTACCTCTATTTTTTGTGCATGTAGTGCTCTAAGGCTCCTGCATATCAGGGCAGGACAGGAGAGGCTGATGTGGGTCAGGTAGACATGGCCTATCGGGTCGTGGCTGACCACATTCGAACACTCAGCGTGTGCATCGCTGACGGAGTTTACCCAGGCATGACAGGAGCTGAGTGAGTTTGACTTCATCAAAGTATGCAGACTGAGTCATTTAAAGGACACAATTTATGCAGTATGCCCTCTTTGTGATAGGCTGGTGTTGAGACGTATCTTGAGACGTGCCGTAAGGTTTTCTACTGAAGTGCTGCAGGTCCCTGCGTGTGCGCTGGCAAGCCTGGTGCCTACTGTAGCTCATATACTGGTGAGATGATTACAACCAATTTATTACTGGTATCATTGCATTGTGTCTGAAGTTTCATATTTCCCATTTTTTTCCTCTTTTCTCAGGGTGATGCCTATCCTGAGGTACACACAGAGCACGAGAGGGTAAGCATAAGAGACTTTTTTTTTTTTTAATTAAAAAAATCTTACTCAACTTAGAAAAACCTGCTGATAACAAAGTGTAGGAACTGAATTTGTTTTACTATACATGATAAACTTTGTGCTTTGTCTGTAAATCATGGATCTCATTAACCTGAATGAAGCCCAGTTCCTGTCCTCACTGAAGCAGGGCAGGAGGGTGATTGACAAGACCCTCAGCAGTATGGACAAAGAGCTGTTTTTCCAGGTGAAGCCCACAAAGTGGTGTAATTCACTTGTCTTAATTCTCTTTATTATCTGTGCAGGCTCATTAATACTGATATGCTGATATTTCTCTCTATTCTCTCTATGTGTTTTCCTCTCTCTATTTGTTGTACTCTCTGTGTCCATTGTGTCGTCATTCCCATCAGCTTTGGTCGCCTGGTCGCTACATCGTAACTTGGGCTTCCCTCTAGATCTCATTGACCTGATGCTGGAGGAGAAGGGCAAGATGGTTGATAAAAAAGAGATGGCAGTGCTTGAAGATGAATATGAGAAGGTACTTGAGGTAGCATTTGGCTTTCCTTAATCTAATATCTGATTTGTGGATGAATAATGGCCTCATTTATTAATAAGACCTCTGTTTTTTTTGTGTGTGGGGGGGGGGGGGGGGCATATGGATTAATTTGGTGTTTTTTTCCTCAGTTGAGGTCTCAGTCAGAGGAGGATGATGGAGATAGGGTTGACCAGCTGGATCTTCATAGTCTGGCAGAGCTACAAAGTCGAGGAGTTCCTCACACGGATGACTCCCCGAAATACTTTTGCAGTCTGGGGACTGATGGAAAATATGGTACTGGAGGGTGAAAAGATAATGTCAGGCAGTTAAATATTTAAAACTGTGTTCTGACCAGATGTGAGACTAATTCTTTATATCTTGTAGCAAGCAATACACTCTGAACACCTCAGTAACTGCATGGCAACTTTGTGCTTTGAACTTCTCTATGCGCACTCCGGAGCGCTGTGCCTGCGCACTGTGACTCTGTTTTGCTTCAAGCACATCATTCTGCGCACGGGATGCGCATAAGCGCTTTGTGCCACTCTGTATTGGAGCCTTTCGTATTATAATATTTTTACGCAATGAAAGATTATTAATAGCCTTTCTTGTTCGTCTCATCTGTCATATGGTGCTGCCTCATTACTGTGCAGTACTTTAAAAGAAATGTCTTTTAATTTTACAGTATATATATATATATATATATATATATATATATATATATATATATGTATATTTATTTATTTATAAATATATTATTTGTTTTCCATGAATGTATTTTACAACAATACAAAGAGCAATATATAATTTTTACCAGATTTAGTCCTACCCTTATTCACTTTACTTTGTTCCCCAATAAATTTTTTTTTTCACTAATTTTAGATTTTATAAAATTATTGCGCACTCATGATTTTTCTAGAGTAACTTTTGCTACTGAATTATCCACTAACCTAGTTTATAATAGTATTTTTGTCATAGATTATAATTACATATTCATTCATTTGTTGCTTTTCTTTAAAGTAAAGTTGTCTATATTTAGTAGATTGTGTGTAAAACACAAAAGAGTCATGAGCAGGTCAACACACACTCAGGTATAGAAATTCTACACTGATTAAAAAAAAACTGCACTGGTATCGGATCGATATCGGTATCGGCAGATACTCAGAATTTTTGGTATCGGATCGGTATCGGTTCTGAAAAAGTGGTATCGAGCCAGCCCTAAAAACAACACTCAGAACACCTCAGTAACCGCACAACAGCATGCGAAAAAACACTCAGAACACCTCAATAACCGCACAGCAGCATGCGAAAAAACACTCAGAACACCTCAGTAACCGCACAGCAACACGCGAAAAAACTCTCTGAACACCTTAGTAACCGCACAACAACATGCGAAAAAAACACTCAGAGCACCTCAGTAACCGCACAACAACACGCGAAAAAACTCTCAGAACACCTCAGTAACCGCACAGCAACACGCAAAAAAAACCCCCACTCTGAACACCTCAGTAACCGTACAGCAACGTGCAAAAAAACACTTGGAACACCTCGATAACTGTACAACAACACACACAAAAAAACACTCGGAACACCTTAGTAGCCGCACAACAACACGCTAAAAAACACTCGGTAACCGCACAGCAACATGCTAAAAAACACTCAGAACCCCTCAGTAACTGTACAGCAACACACAAAAAAACACTCAGAACACCTCAGTAACCGCACAGCAACAAGCTAAAAAACACTCAGTAACCGCACAGCAGCACGCTAAAAAAACACTCGGAACACCTCAGTAACCGCACAGCAACACGCTAAAAAAACACTCGGAACACCTCAGTAACTGCACAGCAACACGCTAAAAAAACACTCGAAACACCTCAGTAACCGCACAGCAACACGCTAAAAAACACTCGGAACACCTCAGTAACCGCACAGCAACACGCTAAAAAAACACTCGGAACACCTCAGTAACCGCACAGCAACACGCTAAAAAACACTCGGAACACCTCAGTAACCGCACAGCAACACTCTAAAAAAACACTCGGAACACCTCAGTAATCGCACAGCAACATGCTAAAAAACACTCGGAACACCTCAGTAACCGCACAGCAACACGCTAACAAAAACATTCGGAACACCTCAGTAACCAAAAACACTCGGAACACCTCAGTAACCGCAAAGCAACACGCTAAAAAAACACTTGGAACACCTCAGTAACCGCACAGCAACATGCTAAAAAACACTCGGAACACCTCAGTAACTGCACAGCAACATGCTAAAAAACACTCCAAACACCTCAGTAACCGCACAGCAACACGCTAAAAAAACACTCGGAACACCTCAATAACCGCACAGCAACACGCGTAAAAAACACTCGGAACACCTCAGTAACCAAAAACACTCGGTACACCTCAGTAACCGCACAGCAACACGCTAAAAAAAACACTCGGAACACCTCAGTAACTGCACAGCAACATGCTAAAAAACACTCGGAAGACCTCAGTAACCGCACAGCAACACGCTAAAAAAAACACTCGGAACACCTCAGTAACCGCACAGCAAGACGGTAAAAAAAAACTCTCGGAACACCTCAGTAGGCAAAAACACTCGGAACACCTCAGTAACCGCACAGCAACACGCTAAAAAAACACTCAGAACACCTCAGTAACTGCACAGCAACTTGCTAAAAAACACTCTGAACACCTCAGTAACCTCACAACAACATGCTAAAAACACTCAGAACACCTCAGTATCCACATAGCATCACGCTAAACACTCAGAACACCTCTGTACTAAATTAAAGAATCAGTCATGCTAAAAATGCAACACAGCAACACGCTAAAAAAACACTCAGAACACCTCAGTAACCGCACAGCAACACGCTAAAAAACACCCGGAACACCTCAGTAACCGCACAGCAACACGCTAAAAAAACACTCGGAACACCTCAGTAACCGCACAGAAACACGCCAAAAAAAAAAAAAACACTCGGAACACCTCAGTAACAGCACAGTAACATGCTAAAAAAAACACTCGGAACACCTCAGTAACCGCACAGCAACACGCTAAAAAAAACACTCAGAACACCTCAGTAACTGCACAGCAACATGCTAAAAAACACTCTGAACACCTCAGTAACCTCACAACAACATGCTAAAAACACTCAGAACACCTCAGTATCCACATAGCAACACGCTAAACAACACTCAGAACACCTCTTTACTAAATTAAAGAATCAGTCATGCTAAAAATCAGTCACCCCTTAGCAATCAAATAGCAACATGTTGCAAAACTATCCAAACAACAAACAATATTAAGAAAACACCTCAATAACTGTATAACATGCTAAAAACACTACGCATAGCAACACCCTGGCAGCCACTATGTAGCTAGGTGGAGCTGGATTTGGACCAGTGAGCTAGCATTTCAGGTGGCAAGAAAAAAAAACTACAAATAATATTAAAGTCATAGGATTTATTGCTTATCACTTAATGGCATCACGCCTGGTTTGGACACAGTATATAAGACTGAATGAGGATCCTGACCCATTTTCCTTTGTCAGTGTTTCAGCCTTGCAGAGCGTCAGTCCTGGCACTCTACTACGATGGGTCTCTGGTTTCAGAGGTGAGCGAGGGTCAGCGCTGTGGTGTGATTCTGGACCAGACTAGCTTTTATGCAGAGCAGGATGGATAGGCGCACGATCAGGGTTACTTCACCAAGGATGGACTGCAGGTTACTGATCATATCCCATATGAGATTAATTTTTATGTATTTGATAAGCACAAGATTCACTATTGAGATTATGCTTTGCAGGATGTGCTGTTCCCTGTAAAGTCTGTCCATCTGGCTGGGGGTTATGTAGTACATCAAGTCACAGCAGCAGAGTCTTTGAGAACCAGAGACCAAGTGCAGCTTCATTTGGATGAGGTGGGAGTAGTAAAAGTACCAACATCATGGTAATACATCTTGCAGATACCTTTCGGTAAGTGTTGCGTTTCCAACTGTAGGCTAATCGCCTGGGCTGCATGGTCAAGCACGCCACTACACACTTGCTAAACTTTGCACTGCAAGAGTTGATAGGACCTTCTGTTAGCCAGCGAGGGTCTCACTGCACCGCCAGCCGGCTCAGCTTTGACTTCAGCGTGAAGGTACAATGGCCGAGTGGCTGCCTCTGTGATTTAATGATTTCCAAAATGTCTAATACACGTGTGCTTGTTTAAAGGGCTCCCTGAGTGTGTCTGAGCTACTGCAAGTTGAGGAGTTGGTCCAGAACATCATTCATCAAAATGCAGAAGTGTACGTTGAGGAGGTCCCTCTGTCTAAAGCTAAACAGTTCTCTCGGGTCTGAGAACAATAGATGAGGTAAATAGGGATGACTTGATACCACTTTCTCATTTCCAATACTTCAGCTTTGAAAATCAGCTGATAGCTATGCCAATCCGATACCAGTATAAAATTATCCTGTACAAATTGCGCAAAACTTTTGTTATATGAAAGGTTTCAATGCAGAGTGCCACAAACTGCTTAAGCACTCCAGGGCGCAGAATTTAAAGCAGTGACTTTTTAAGTCACGGCGAGCCTCTGAGCACTACTCCGTATAGTACAGTACAGTACGCAGTTATGTCCGTTCCATTGTCAGAAGTTGTGAATGGTACCAAAATAGCAAACTGTAACACTTTTTTGGTACCCTTCCGTTGGGGTACCTAACACAGTAGTCCAATACCTAAAGGGTGGAGCTAGACTCACTGCAGAACGTTGATAGAGAATCATCATTTGCATGTGCTACAAGGGGAATGAAGCGTTTCCTTCACTTGTTCTGCCATGCTGGAGATAAAGTTAAAAGCATGAAGCTCAAGGTGTCAGAATGCCAGTCCATCAGTCAAATCATATACATATGACAGTTGACGTAAAATAAAGGATCGGGCTTGGGATAGCCAATACCAATCAGTTAATAAATGCTAAATCAACCCCCAAAACGGATCCTTGAGATCAGCTCGGAACATCTTTACCAACACACTTGCTTAAAGGATTCTAGTTCTGAAGTCCAGTTAATCACGATCCTGAAGTCTTTGATTTGCTGGTTCAGGTGTGTTTAAGTAGGATTGGAAATAAACTCTACAGCATAGTGGCCTTTTAGGAGCAGAATTGGGTATCTCTGATTTAAGATGAAAGTACTATGATTTTCCACTTCAAAACATTCCAACATTCCAAAGTTCTGGCCCTGTTTCCCTCTGGTACCCTGCACCCTGTTGAAGGAAACAATCTATATGCAAAGTTTTGACCAGTTGTTTATTTTAGGTGTATCCAGACCCAGTGAGAGTGGTGTCCGTGGCTGTGCCCGTTTCGGATCTGCTTAACTCAAACCCTGCTGAACAAGCTTCAGTGGACCTTTGCTGTGGCATGTAAGGTTCTTCTGAAACTGCTGGAATCCTTTAGAAACAGGGGTTGCCAACCCCACTCCTAGAGAGCTACTTCTTCCTGCAGTTCCAACTTTGCTCTAACACACCTGCTTGTGATTTTAAAAATAAACCAATAAAGTCCTGATGCTTTGTTTAGCTGGTTCAGGTGTGCTTGCCTAGAATTGGCATTAAACTCTGCAGGATGGTAGGCCTCCAGGAACAGGGTTGGCTAACAGTCCTTTGGGCAAAGCACCAATACGTTTGACCTTTTCCAAGCTGCAGCCAATGTCATCAATATATTGTTGTTGTTTTTTTCAGGCATTTATTGAGGACGGGAGCAATTAGGGACTTCGTCATTGTGTCTGAGCGACAGATGGTGAAAGGAATTAGCTGTAGCCTTGCTGTTACGGGAGATGAAGCCAAAAAGGTTTGAAAATCAAAATCTACTTTTACATACCAGTTCAATTTCTGGGATACTAACTGTTCCTGTGGCCCAGGCTTGTGAGACGGGCCAAGACATGCAAGAGGAGTTGGGAGTCTCTGGCAGTCCAGGTAGGAGCTGCAAGCTCCCTGTCTATACCAGCAGCACAGAGGCTCTCTAAAGAAGTTGGCTTCCTAATGAATGTACGTAACTCTCCATAACCTCTCGTCTTCGTTGCAGATTCATTTTATGATGTTTGAATTTCATTGGCCTATATCCTATGTGTGATGCATTTTAGGCAGTTGATATCACACCTATCCCACAATGGCAGAGGCGAGAGTTGCAGACTCAGCTGAAAGCAATGCAGAAGACCAGCAACACCACCATCAGAAAATTGGAGATCAAAGAGGTAGAGACGTCTATAGGCTAAAAATTCAGTTGGGTATAACGCGTTACACAGTAAAGTGTTACTGTATTCTAATTACTTTTCCTGATAATGCAGTAATGTAATGCATTACATTTTAAATGTATGTAATTTGATTACAGTTACTAATGTAAATGAAATTCTGTTAAGTTACAAATGCAGTATTAAGAAAAAATATTAAGTAAAATCATGTTTCGCGTGGCAGTGTTAGTTAATGAGCATGCACTTTAATAAATCACCAGGGAACGCGAGCTAAAATGGATGTTGAGTCATAGCACATTTAGATGCAATGAAAAGTTGCCTATCATATTTCAAAATGTTGCACTTGATTTCACATATTTTAGTCTGGGATTACAGTTTGGGAAAAGTCCAAATAGTAAAATGTGTACAAGTTTATGTCACAATAACACTAATATAAGTAAGAATAAATAACTTACTACAATGATCTCCTCTGCTGGATCAAGCAGCGTCTTCTGAGGTAAATACAAGGCTTATTCCTCTCATCGCGTCTTCTACCAGAAACGAAAAGTAGCCTAGATGAACTTGATGAATCATGTGGCTTTGTTTACAGAGGTGATAGAGGCGTTTACAGGTTCACGTATATCACGTGGATGATTATCATATGAATAGCGTGTTTCGCGTGGGTGTGATCACATTACAGATAATGAACTATGACGTAAAAGACTGTACCTCGTGTTGGTTTCATACGGATTACTTTATCAGAGAATATTTGTTTTCGATATGACTTAATTTAAAAACAGACACTTCAAGCTTTCTATAAATATATTTTTCATGTCTGTGTCAAGTATTCGCTGAGTTTTTGTTCATTTTTGTGACGCGTTTCAGAAAGATGTTCACAGAGACTGAGACGACAGAAAGCACACCTTGTTTGTTTTCTTTATTTTACAAAAGCACAATGTTTTGTTGTAGTGTATACATATAAAATTAGACCCTTTACAGTTTCAAATTATTTATTACTCTTATCTGTACGATCAAAAATGACAGAACATTCTAAGTTCTTTTCGCTGTGATGTTTAACTGAGTTTTACTTTGTAGTGTATTTTTTTAGGTTTGATATGTTTTTTTTTTAAAAGGAACTTGAAAGTAATTAGTAATCTGATTACTTTTTACATGAAGTAATCAGTAATGTATTCAACTGCAATTTGAAAGTAGTAATTAATCATTTGTAGTGGATTACTTTTTTTGAGTAACTTACCCAACACATGATGACTATCAAATGATGCCCAAAAAGTAGTTCACTGGGCAGTCATTTCTGTCACATCTGTTTTGTGAGGTTTTGTTGATATGTTATCTGTTTTTCTTCAGGCTGCCTTGAAAGCCAAAGAGCTGCTGGTGAAACACTCCAATAAACCTGTGGTGGTGGACTTGATCCAGACGGACTCGATATCGGTAATTACTGTTTTGTGATGATGTTTGATGATAGTATTTGTGTCAAATGTAAACAATTTGTATACATGTGATTGTGTTTAGGTGCTGATGAAGACTCTGTGCTCCAGCTGAGCAAGAGTACTCCAGATTCCATGGTCATGTTGTTGTCTCACTTGCAGTTGTCAGGGAAGGTGCTTTGTGCCTGCCAAGTACCCAAGGTATAGTACACACAAAATCTCACAACTATGATATAACCACAGGTATGTGATTGTCTTCATACTCTCTTCCTAGCGCTCTGCTAGTGGCTCAGCCCTTAAATGGGCTCATTCTATGTGTGCACGCTTGGGAGGAAATGCAGACGGCTCAACCGACATGGCTAAAGGTGTGGGAAATGCAGCTAAACTCACAGATATTACAGACATCTTGCACTGGGCTGAAGAATTTGCTCAGAACAAAATCTGAAAGGCATCCTGAACAAACTAATCTTGGACACCACAATGGATCTGTTTCATCAAAATGGTTAAATCAATCAAAAATATACTGTTCCTTTGTTTTAAATGGTTAGGTGGGGTTATTTTGATATTAAATACTGCTGTTTAGTAATTTATTGCTCTGTTTTGGGTACACTTTATAATAGTAGGTTTGGTTCAAGAAAATGTTATTAAATTCAGTAAATGGAATTGTAAATAAATGATTCATGTCATTTCTAATGTGTCTGATTGTGTCAGTTAAATGTTGCAATCGTGGTGTTTGAAATACAGTAGAAGGATTGTTCAGTGTGTCAGAGTGCACCCTGCTGGCTAGAATCAGCAAATTCAGCCACCAGAGGGAGACAAATGAGCTTTAAAGTCTCATACCCACAAACAGATGCTGAATTTACATCAAATCTCTAATTAAATTAACCATCTTTATAGACATAATCAGTGTTTTACCACCAACTTGCAGTTCACTGCTGGTGTCTGCATTGACGTTTCACACTTTTGGTTATATTTCCAGTGAGTTTTGCATTCTGACGTCACTGTTTTCACAAATTTGCATTTTGGTAGTTTACACAGAAACAATAATGGTATTGTGCACTTTGAAACTGTTTTTCAAAAGTTTGCGTTTTCATGCCCCCAAAATGCTGTTGTCATTTAAGTGAACGGCCAAAACGCATAAAGAATTTCAGTTTTTAGTTGAAAACAGTATTGTGAAAAATGACACTTTCTATAGGTGCAAAATGATAATTTGTCAGTTTCTGTTAGTCCCACCCACAATGTTGTCTTAACTACGTGAGGATATACAGTCATAGTAGCCTAACTCTTAAGATTTGTTCATTTGTGGAAGTTGAATTTGAAAATACCAATCGGTCAGTTCTTTAGAAGTATAAACTGGATATCCCAAATGAAACAAAGTCTTAGCGATGAATCCGGACTGTCTACCAATGAAATCAGACCACCTAGAGCAGTACATTTGTTACATAATCTTTGTTAATGTTAGCTGATAAAAATACAACTTCTTGTTAGTTTGTGTTAGCTCAGGTACTTATGTTAACAGATACAACTTTTAATAATGTATTAGTAAATGTTGAAAATTAACTTTAACATTAATCAATGCTTTAGAAGTATTAATAATCTAAAGAATAACAATAAATAAATTTTTGTGCAGTGGAAAGGGGTGTTAAAGGTTCTTCACTGAACCATCAATGCCAATAAAGAACCTTTATTTTTAAGAGTGTAGAAGCATTGTTCATTGTTAGTTCATGTTAACTAAAATTGTTGACTAATTTTAACAAATGGAAGCTTATTGTTAACGCTTAACCAGATTAATATTTTATAGGATTACATGTAAAGGGAACTACAGACATTTTTTTTTCAGCATTTATAGTTAAAAAAATTCCAACCAGTATTTCATATAATGTTTATACAGTCATTATACTATAAAAAAATAGGAAGAGCATTTTATCATTCACACATGGCCTCACACATGGTTTGGAGTACACACACACACACACACCTCAGCCCTCTGGACAAACTTTAAAGTGATGTTGAAAAAAACAGCAGAGCAGCATTTTTGTTCCACCAGAGTAAACATCTCCAAGAGTTCACGTGCCAGATTTTTTTGTGGTCTTGAACCAGAACTTCTGGCTTTGGTGAGGTATGTAGTTTCATTTAATTAACTCATGTCTTCAGAGAAACAGGCAAATTAAAATGTGTGAAAAACTTTATGAGTATCGTAATTTTGGTGACAGTTTATCAGTTTATCTAAAAATGTGACCAAAAAAAAAAAAAAAAAAAGTACATTTAAAAAAAGTAATTTGTGGAAAGTTCCTCTTATAATTGTATTGGAAAAAGTTTAAGCCCCACCCTCAGTTCATGAGAAGATACGAACAACTCAAGTATTTCAGGAAAAAAATAACATGCATCTTCTAAGATTCCTTTAGAAGCCGTCAAACCCACAGTCATGGCAATCGGAAGCATGTGGAAGAGGTACGTTCATCTCTGCTTTTATTTGCTTTTTAAATTGTGTAAAAACAGACACAGTCCAGGAATTGGACTAGTTAGGGACTAATCACAGCCTTGTTGGTACTGTTATGTAAAGTGTAGATTTTACAGAACCTAAGAAAAATATGAGGTTTTATATATATATATATATATATATATATATATATATATATGATGGCTGTCAAATTTTGATACAGTCTAGATTTCTGCTCATCTCAATATAACACCTATATTGCTGCATGTTATAACTGACAATGGTCACAGTTATTGAATTCATTTTAAATTTTGTTAAATTTTGTTTTTCATTTCATTTTTTTTTTTATTATTTCTATTTAACTTTATTTTTATTTCAGTTATAGTTTTTGTAATATTAATACTTAAAATTAAGTTATCTGCCTAAGGAACATTTCAAATTTTCAAGCTTTTCATAGTTTTTCATCTAATATTTATATTTTACTTCCACTTTTAAATATTGTTTTTTACTTTAAACTTTCAAATATTCATCACAAAAATGATTTTTAATAGTTGCGTAAAATATCAAAAAGCATTTTTTTTTGGTGTAAAGCATGTCGACCTGTACAATACTAACTATTTCTAATACTATTCTAATACATGACACATTAAAAAAAAATAAAATAAAAATATTGTAAAAAAGGGAAAACCAGCATTGTCACTTTTACTGTAGATAATGAACGGCTTACGTGAATGATTAGCATCATAACCTGTTTGAATGTCAAATACACACAAAAACTGCACTTGCAAGTGATCAGCGGTGGGTTTTGAGATGCTTTTGACGCCATCTACGAAAAATGTATCTTGTGGTGGTGTTAAAGATATTCACTTTTACATTTAAACCTTGCCAGACAAACACATAAAACATTAAAAGTGTAGTACTATTAGAAAGATTAATATTTTCATAAATAGAATTAGGACTGAATGTGTCAAAAACAAATCTGAAGGAGATTATACAGACATTTAACCTTTTGTTTCTCTTTCTTTCTCAGATGCTGTTTGGCTCAGGATAGAAATTTGATATGTCACACTAAAACAGGATTCGTTCTGCTGGTCACATTGACATTATCATTGTTTGTCATCTCTTACATCTACGATTTCTCATTTAATCCAGTCAAACACCCTCACACCTGGTTTAACCTTGTAAATCAGACTCAGTCCTATAATGTGGTGACTGAGGACTTGTCTGGCAAAAAAATTGTCTGGAATTTTTTAAGTACTCTACAAATCATTAAAACAACTACCTCACTAAAAAATCCCATTTCAGTGCATCATCATGTGGCTCATCCAAGCAACTATCGTTTAATCCTGGACGAACCTGATAAATGCCACCAGAATCCGTTTCTGGTCTTGATGGTCCCTGTGGCGCCCCATCAGCTGGAGGCTCGTAACGCAATCCGGAGCACATGGGGCAATGAGAGCTCAGTGCAGGGAAAAGCAGTGCTGACTCTGTTCTTGGTGGGTTTGACTGGAGGACCTGAAGCTCAACAGCAGCTGGAGGAAGAGAGTCGACAACACAGAGATTTACTGCAGAGCAACTTTGTGGACTCCTACTTCAATCTAACCATAAAGACGATGGTGATCATGGACTGGTTGGCCACTCGATGCTCTCAAACGAGTTTCAGTATGAAGGTTGATTCTGACATGTACATAAACCTGGAGAACCTGATGAACCTCCTGTTGGCACGCAACACACCCAGACAGAACTACATCACGGGCTATTTGATGTGGAACCAAAATGTCATTAGAGACAAAAAATCTAAGTATTACGTCTCAGAGGAGCTGTACCCTGAATCGAAATACCCCACATATGTTTTGGGAGTAGGATATGTGTTCTCCAATGATCTTCCCAAAAAAATAGTTGAGGCTTCCAAGGACATGAAGCCATTTAACATGGAGGACGCGTATGTGGGCACTTGTCTGAAACGGCTGGGCATAAAACCCTCACGTGCTCCAGATCCTTCTCAGTTTCGAACCTACATGAAGGATTCTAAAGGTCATGACCTTTCCAAGGTCATTACAACAATTGCAAGGTCACCGAAACAGATAATAGAGTTCTGGCAAAATGTGAAGAGACCCAACTGAACCAACAAAAGCATGAATGAGCAAAATTAAGACCCAACACATACTCTGTGAACAAATGACTATACACTTTTCTTGAAGAGATTTGATAGTATGAAGATATTTTAAAAAATAATTTCTTAAAGTAGCTGCCATCGGAACAATGCTTTAAAAGTTTATGCACTGTATTATATAACACAAATAGCAATGTTTATTATAATGACTAGATGATTGAGAAAACATTTTCCTCAGTGGGTATGTAGCTAATGTAGTTTATAGAAGCACTGGCTTCTATGCAACATAAATTGCATTATTTCATGCAAGAGGTAAAAAAAAAAAAAAAAAAAAATACTATATTAGCCTAGACTATTATAGGTTATTTGCTTTTAGTTTGCTCTACTCTGTGCCTGTAATCAATCAGGCAATACAGCTCAGACGATTTATCATATTACACAAATTATGCATTGTTTTGACACTCTTGCAGTTAATTCTTAGCACTGAAACTTCATTACCTTTTTAAAAAATAATCCATTAAACAAGTTGCGATTTGAGGAGAGTGCCATGCACTAATATTTTCAGTTCCATTCATTTGTGCGTTCTCAAGGACATGAATATTCATGTATACTCCACTGAAGTTTTTCAAAAATCAACAGTGATTGATTATCCTATATTTGTTTATTGTAGACTTTATTAAAAGAGCGCACGGCTATCTGTCGATCAGACGCGCTTCAGAGTTACGTTCGTTACTATAGCAACAGTAGACTCACGACGTATTGTGTTTTAAAAATCAATCATTGTAAAAAAAAAATCGTTATGTCGAGATCAAGAGAAAAGGGACACAAATGAACAGATAAAACAGCACACGAGGAACAAGAATGAGCAAAATTAAGACACAAGACGTCTTCTGTGAACAAATGGCAATGATACACTTTCCTTGAAGAGGAAATATATAGCCTATACAGTATGTATATATCCTATATATCCTATATGTGTGTGTATGAATGTTTATGCAGCGCTTTCCATATTTAAATTCACAAGGCCTCCACTCTACTTTCCGTTGCTGCGATACGTCAACGCGTCCGCCATGTTTGCGCGGGCAAGACTGCCTTAAAAACAAATGGAGGTAAACGGAGGAGTTGCGGTTTTTCTGGATAAAAACACGATAACGTTTACGTTTATAACCAATTTCAGTGGTTTGTGATCTACATGGACTTAAAAATAACTCTGCCTCCAGTTATTTAGTTAGGCTTGGAAATTTATTAATTTTCGTAAGAAATTGTGAAAGCTCACACTCGTGTTGATTTGGTTGATTTTGTTTTCTGTTAACAATTGTAATATTAATGTAGTATAACTGTGACATATACATGTAATGTAATTTTAATGTACATTAAGTTGTTTCATTGCTTTCTCTGTCTTCAACCCCAACATTTTAGCTTTTCTCGTGCTTCAGGTGAGAACACAGCTCATTCGCTTTGAAATACAGGAAAAAAATCAAAATAATACATCTTTAAGTATTTACCATCGAGAAAATTGAATAAAACCAGCGAATACAAATCAAAAAGTGACACACTGGTAGTCTGCTTTTTATTTTCATAGTACTCTATACAGATAAACACCACAAACAATAACACGTGTAACTGATAATCCTTTATGGCTCCAGTAAAACTTACAGTTACAGTGGTAAATTATTATGCACTGATACAGTGCACAGTAAAAATATAGTAAAACTGATATGTAATATTAAAAAGTATATGTAGTACAAGTTGTAGTAAAGTGAATAATATAAAAAGCGAGTACAACAATACAATAACGTAAGTGATATAATAGATTTATAATAGCACAAATTATATGTGTAATACCATAATAAATAAATAACAGATGAATAATAGCAAGTAGAATATGTAATATCAAGGGTGGAATAATACAGAATAGACAATAATGAAGAATAAATTAATAGTAAATTATAAAGTAAATTAAATAATCGTGAAAAGGACAGTTTTATAATAGTATTTGTGTAATAATTATTAAAGAAAGACACAACTAATGACAAGCAAAAATTGTGGTCGTGAATTTATATATATATATATATATATATATATATTTATAGATATATAAAATCCTCTGAATCAATCTCAGCTCAAGGTTCACATTTTATTTGAGTTTTCAATTCTAGCTTTCCCTGGGAATAGAGTGGTTTAGTTGGGATGTCAAAACCTGACTAATAAAGACTAATTCTCCACTCCATATTTTATAATGGGGTTTTTCAATTAATGAGTAAAGTAATGTAAACAACTTGATGATGCTTGACATTTTGCTCTACAATGCAAATTATACACACCCATGCAGAAATCACAAATTTTGAAACAGTTGTTTATTTTTCAATATATGTTACTACATAGGAATGTTTGGGGTGTGAGTGTGTGCAGTTTACATTGTACAATAAAATGTCAAAGTATAGTTATGTTTAACACAGACCAGAATGTGACATGCTTTCCCACAAAAAAAAAAAAAACAAACAAAAAAAAAACCTTTCTATTAATCAAAAGTAATAATCATTATTACAACATCAAGAGCAATAATCAACAATGATTTTGTCATGATATTGCAGCTTCACTCACTAAGGAGTTCCTGTGTTTCTCATTTCTAGGCTATTTACATTATGCAGTTTTTCTGTAAATACACATACACTACATGATCAGCATTAATCAGCCTATGTAAATCATTTTAAATGCAGTATTGTGATTGACTGAAGAAACTGGTTATTTGTAAATATTTGACAAAAAAGACAAACATTTAATAAGGTAATTATATTAAATGATATTGTTATAAAAATTACTCTTACAAAAGGTTAAAAATTGCTCCTGGAAGTCTGTTCCGGGCAGAGAGAGAGAAAGAGAGCGAGAGAGTGGTTTGAATATGATCAGGGTCATTCTGGCCATTCATTCAGGGCTATTCTGGGTTTAAACTAGTACAAATACAACATTAGGCTGTGGAGGTTTAATCTCTTGGAAATGCAGAGAACAGGCTTCCTTCAGATTTCTTTGAGGCTTGTGTTGTCCTGTTTGCAATTGGCTAAAAAGGAAAAAAATATATAATCAGTCCACAGTTTTATGATAAGCTATGAAATCCTTATAATCAAGTGATGTAAATAAGTAACGTTAGTGAAATTAAAGAGAGATGCTTTTAGCTCCATCTCTAATCCTGACAGTCTGACATTGTCTTGTCAAAGTGCTCACTGTACATATTGTGCTCATAACACAATTTACTTTATGATATAAACTACAATATAAGTTAAAACTTAATAAGAATTCATTTAAAATTTGATTTCTTATAAAGTCTCAGCTTTCACAGCTTACTAGCGATATTGCTAACGTTAGCTATTAATAGTCTGATACTTGTGGCTAATTAAGCTGTAAACATAATGCTAAAAATGACCAAAAAACATCCAGAAACAACTGTTCATTCTTACCTGTGAAAGATAATACCCCGAGAGCTGTTTTTATTACTGTGGGACGGTCTGAAGATCCCCAAACTACCGACAAGTCCGGGATCTTTTCTAATGTCCCGACATGAGAGTTATGAAGAGTTGCCCGCACCAATATGGCGGCGACGTTGACGTGCAGTCGAGCGGCCAATGAGGCGTCTAGGTATTTATTATGTCTATGGTCTGGACCAAAAGGCTGCGCTTGAACACACCACTCAGACTACAGCCGACTACAAACTAAACAGTGTGTTCTGCACCTGCATAACAGGAATTAACGGTCTGTATAAGCAGCTATCAATAGTATAGGCTATATTCGTCATTCAAAAGTAGCCAAAACAAAAACAAGGATATATGAAATGCGCAGATATACAATACATAAACAAAGCAGCGCTTGCTTGCCATTTTGAATATCAGTTATGTTAATAACTTTACTCATTTTAAGTGGCTCATGTTGTGATGAAAATATTTGCATATCGGAATGTTTGGGTAAGATTACACAACATTACAAAAGCCTTCTGTCTGTGCTGAATTGATTTACTTGCTCGTTTATTTAATTTATTTACTTTCGCTTTAATACTCGGGCACTGACTCGCTCGCAAACTGAACATCCAATCAGAGTTCTTACTCTCGCCGACGGCAGCGTTTTTTCATGAAGGCACCTCATGAAATTTCGAACAGGCTTCTGAGGCAGCATAACGGTTTAATGATCTACAACAAAATAGAACGAGTTTTGGTGATAACTAAAATATTTAAGTACTATAATACTGATTTCTCGCTAGAAATAACATCAAAAGTGCAAAAAGTTACTGACCACCAAATGCAACTTTCAGACGCCATCTTTATTTTTTTAGCTCAACCGTCACGGAATGGAACGCACAGGATTGTGGGATATCCAAGGCAGCGAAGGATCTATGCTGCCTTCAAAAATCGATCAGATGAAGGCATCTCAGGAGACAGAAAGTGAAGCTTGTTGTGTCCTGGCCTTAACAGATCATGCTTGTGTAACAGTATTCACCTTATGTGCCAAAGATACAAATCTTTGGAAGTTTGTGTTTTGGTGCTAACTCTGTCTATGCCATCGCTCTCAATAAATAAATGTCTGTTTATCTGTTTATCCATTTACTTATTGTACAGTAATCGAAAGTTATCCTGAGTATTGTAATGTTTGTCATAATTTAGATCATTTTTAAAACAAGCGATGCTCTTTAAATCCATAAGAACTTACATCATGCTGTGGATGGCCTACTAGTATGAATTTATGCTCATGAAACTCCAAAAGACAACACAAAGTCATTAAAAATGTATAGGGGCCTTAGGGTTGGAAGAGATAAGGGGAATATCACTATTCTCCCACAATTCTGAAAAAACAGACAACTAAACAAAATAAGGTAATTTACTAGAGGTTCTGACAAATGCTAATTGCTGTCTATTTATGATGTTTATTCAATACAGCGAATTGTTTTAAAAAAATCAAGTTGAACGAATGATTCAGCTCGCTCATAAAGACTATATACTTGTTTAATTCCTAAATAAATGCGTTTTTTGAACGAATCTCTTTTTAAAGTCATTTGTCGCCACCTGATGTGTTAGATTGTAACGGATACCATCTTTTGAATCAAGTCACTTGCAAAAAGTGATTTACTCTATTTTGATCGCTACTGTAGACATGTTTATGTTGCAACGATGTTTATATCCGAGCTATAAACTTTTATCCCAGTACTTCTGTGATTATTTGTATGCTTATAACACAGAAATAACGATACAAAAAGATGTTTAATATAGGCTCCCTTACGGAACAAAACTATATGGGAATATACCGCAAAATATAATGTGATATAATACATTTCCATATATTGGAAACTAGTGCTTATATTTTTCAATATACAGCAATATATGCATTGACAACATATGGCTATGTATTGATATATACAAATATATTTAGAAATGAAGACAAAGATAAATCTAATATTTATAATGTTTTAGAGTCTTTATTGCGTATATATTGCGCATAGATGCTCCCATACAAATGTGAATGTACACCGCAAATTTGAAAGTGTTAAATTCACACTCACAGTGTAAAAATTAACACTTTTTCGAGGTTTATATAAGTCCACACCAAATAGAGTTTTCACTTTAAATAGTGAAACTTTTTTAACTCTATGCAAGTGTTAAAACAACACTGCAAGTGTTCACCATTAACACTAATTTGGTGTAAATAAGAGGGTATATATAAGGGTATACATAATGTGTATATTCAATAACAGCCAACACGTTTGACCCTTTATTTTCAAAAACTTAAAAGAACACTTAAAACAAAAATAAAAATTCACCATCATATCACCCATGTGAAGTCTGCAGGTCAAAATACCTGTAGAACTTCAAAATGCTGGCTGTTAGAAGTGCTCTCAACTTAAAATATCTTTGTAATTAAAATACACGATGCTCTGAAAAATGTTGTCAAAAGTTTGTCAATGCTTTGCATGCAATTCCTTTACTCTTGGCGACTGGTATGACCAACATCAATGTTGTAGAGTGTAGCAGGAAGATAAAGACATTGAAAAGGACCTACTTATACAACAGGTTGAAAACAGTGGACAACAGTATTCAAGGAGCTGGTTCCTTCAGAAGGGATGAGAAGTTTGTCCGACCACATAGAATAAGGTGATCCTGCCCTTGATCCTTCTCATTACCGGTAGGTATGGCTGGTGGTCCTCCCTCTGACTGAGATGGGCTTCAATACTGGTGCGGGACTACAAACAGCAAAAACAAAAATTAGTTTAAACAAAGAAAAGAGAGTGGAAAAAGATAATTACTATGTGCAACAATGAATGCATAAACTAGGAACTTTTGATGATGAAATGTACTTTAAAGGGTTAGTTCACCCAAAATAAAAATTCTGGCATCATTTACTCACCCTCATATTGTTCCACATCCGTAAGTCTTTTGTTCATTTTTGAAACACAAGTGAATATACTTTAGTGAAAACAGATTTTTGACCATCCATTGAGTCCACACAGCTACCACTTTGATGCTTCAAAAAGTTCATAAAGAGATTGTAAAATTAATCTGTAGGAATTGAGCAGTTTAGTCCAAATTTTCTGACGAGACATGGTTGCCTTTTATGATGAACGGAAATTAGGCTTTTATTCAGTCATCAGCAAACAAACAGTTCCTGTGAAAGCTCAAACAATATGAACCTCACTGGTTCTCATGCTTGAGCTTCCATTTACCATATCTGATGTTTGTGTTGATAAATGTTTATGTGTGAATAAAAAGCCTAAATTCAATATGTTCATCATACAAAGCCATCAAGTCAGAAAATATAGAATAAATTGCTCAGTTCATATGGATTAGTTTTACAATCTCTTTATGAACTTTCTGAACCATCATAGTGGTATTTGTGTAGACTGTCAATGAAGGGACAGAAATCTCTCAGATTTCATTAAAATAATTACATTTGTGTTTTGAAGATGAACAAAAGTCTTAAGTGTTAGGAATGACATGAGGGTAAGTACATGACTACTTTAATTTCAGTAAATTAACCCTTTAATCAAAACAAAAAACAAACTTTGCAACAGTATTGTGAGTTTTACCTTATGGAAGTGCATAAGTCTGTCTCTTCTTAGTTTTCATCCTCATCACTGTATTGCTTTTCCAGGGCGTCTTGGACAATCTGATTAAACATGACAACAATACAAGAGACAACTTAAGACTAGTAAAATGATTGAAGAGAATTATTACAGACAAATCAAATGTTAAGAAAAACATGCATGCATACCCGTTTGCCTTAGCATCTATGCTAAAGCTTTTGCTGGCGTATGCCTATTGATTTTGCACTGCTCTGTCTCTTTATGGTCAGCTGAAGAGAGTGAAAGTATGAGTACTTGTGCTGAGGGTTGAGGATCTTGTGGGTGACTAAGAGAGAAAAGCAAAATTCCATGATTCATGTCTGTCAAGGCTTAATTCATACAGGGCTACAGATAAACCTTTTACATTATCATTATGGATGCCTTCAAAGAATGTGTGAAGTGTTTATATATTTAAGTATTAATATTTACCCTCAGGTATGCCAGCAGAAACAATTTCTTCTGGACATCTTAAACATAAATGTAGATGCCTTCAATTTGTGTCCTCTTCCACATCGGTGTCTGTGTTTTTTAATTGAAAAGTAATTTTAACAATAACAGGAATACAGACATCATTTATTTATTTTTCATATTTAAGTAAATCTCAGTGATTTAAAATCAAATAGAAAAACTTTGAAACAAGCCCTGTGGACATTTTATTATCAGCTTAAGCATGGTTGCTATATGACTGGTTTTAATTAGTCAATTTCTAAGCAGCAGCACTTACCTTCATTGAGAAAAACTTGGAATGCACAATTGTTAAGCAATTCTGCAAGTTTCTTCACTCACTGATATTGAATTTTCACTGTTCGTCAATAAAAACGCAAACAGTCGTTAATTTTAAATAAAGTCCAGCGAGCAGCTACAGTCAGAAGCTCCATTTGTCATCTCTCAAACGATATATAATGTAATGTAAACAAATGTTTGCATATGAATTGCGCAGGTCAGACACATCTCTGGTGTCACAACGGTTCTTTTCATACGCGTACAAAAATATATAGTTCAGCAAAACGCTGGATTGTATGATCGTTCTCTGCACTGTACTTTGGAGAAGAGTGTAACTGCGACATGTAACGTTAACTTGACTAACGTTACCCGAAACAGCGCGCGCGGTGTGCATGTTTACAAAAGATTCGCGCCTAACCGTTTGCTGCTTACTTAAGTGAACAGAACATGACATGAATCACAGAAATTATCGTGTAAATTTTCACCCCAAAGTCTAAAATAATGTCGAATGTGCAAAATAACCAGCATTAACTAGTCTTACCTCAGTTTGCAAGCTGCCTCTGGCTCGTGTCGGTGGTCTGCCACGCAGTCTGAACAGAAATAATGTTAGCACTCCGACAATGTTGTGGAATTTAAAAGATTATTCTAAATGTTGAAAAATATAAACTTAATATGAAAATTGATAGAATTAATTGGGTAAAAATATATTATACCTGTGTTTGATCACTCTCCGCTCCTCATGGTCATCCGCCATTAATCAAAACGGAAATAATGCGCAAGGACCGGAAATAGGATCAACTCATCACCGGAATCAATTATGTCAATTATGTCAACTCGCTGTAATAACACTGACTCTGAACACCGATTTACACAGGATGAAATGTCCTTCAAATCAACACCAGAATCAACACTTTTTAACACTGGAAAATGAACACCATAAAAACAACTCTAAACAACACTGGAAATTTTGCTGTGTATGTACACACGTATATACACACATTCACGTAATGAGTTAAAGCGGATCTGAAGTTCCCAGCATGCTTTGCGGTTACCATTGTGCAGAAGAGTAGAGCCTGTGGTTAAAAAGACGATTGGGCAAACACTGTTAAATTATGTTACATTAGTTTAAAAAGCAGTTATGGAAAAAGTCATTTAACCACCTGAGTAAAACCATCAGCGCTGTTTATAACGGGGTCTATAACTTTTACTAAACCTCTGTTTCGTTTAGTTAAATGTACTATACTTGCACTTCCTTTTGTCGTGACGGAATGCGGTCTCGGATGAAAAGTCTTGATGGTTTCAAGGTTTTTGGACTCGCGATCACGTTCTTCCGGGTTGAAGAGTGATGACTTCCAAAGATGTTCTGAGGTAGAAATGTTCTTCCAGGTAGGGAGTGGAAAAAGAGTTAAGAAAGAGATCTGCTGAGGTCCGAGGAGCTTTGATTGAATGGAAAGACAAGGCCATAAGCCTGGCACAATAACTTAAGGGTCCAGAAGAGCTCCAGCTCACATCTTGCTCATCCTCTTGGGTCCTAACAGAACCGCAGACTGGGTCTTTGTGGTCAAGAGTCATCCCAAGGCTGGTGAGATCACCCACGGCTCTATGTTGGGGCCCCGCCGGTGCGCCCGCAGCGGTTCGGGCTCTCCGTCAGAAGATAGCAGAAGAGCTTTTCTTAGAAGAGAGGTTTTTTAGAACAGAGGGCCGGACCTGTGAATGAGACCTTTATCTGGTATAGAGGTCACACCTCTGGGGAGTCAAAGAGCCAATGGGCTCCCGTCTCTTTGGAGGGAAGGTTTTACGACTCTTTGTCTCTGAGCATTGCAATTTGCAAGGGGTTGGATTAATAGGGGATATCCAAACTATTGAAGATTCTTAGAACACTTATATGTTGCATAGGTAGCAACATATAATATATACTCTCAATTAGATCATCCGAAGACGAATTGATAGAGATCAAGCATGATATAAGTGAGGTAATATTAACTAGTGATCTATCATAAACATGCATAAAACAGGATACAGTACAAAAAGACAATATACACGAACAGTAACAAAATACACAATGACCTGAGGATATGTGTGTTCATTCAAAGAAAGGTTTTTCAATGAATTAATTAGAGAAGAGTTCATTTTTATGTGCATTACATGTCCCTTTCCTAAGGGAAAATGAGGTGAGTGTTGCTCGGCCTGCATTCCTTAAAGCAATAAAACTAGTGTTATCAGGTTGGTTGCTATGGGGGGCCTGGAGTCATCACAGACATACCGGCACTCAGAATGTGTGTTGGGTGAGGGGTCTGTGGTCAGTTGTTAATCTAATAACTAATTTGATTTGTTAAATCTGATGAACAAATGTGTGTCTGATTGGTCCAAATGCTACATAATTCCCCGCTTTCGAACGTTGTTGTCCGTCCAATAGACAACAGCGAGCGATGTTAAAGATGTAGAACAATCAGACACGCACCTGACACTCATGGCTGGGAGACAGTGGTGGCTCTCGGGCTGTTGGTTGCCTCCAGGAGTGGTTGTGGTGCTGTGGTGATGTAAGCTGTAGCAAGATGTGGGTCCTCGAACTTGTGCAGCAGGTGTCGAGGCAGTGTCACCTGTCGTCCTGAAGTGAGTTGGTAGGTGGATCATGAAGGACGGATGACAAGTGGATCCTGATAGTCAGATGGCAGGTGGATCAGAGAGGATGACAGGTGGTTTCTAATTTTCCTGAGCCTTTGGATCCTCAGCTTGGGTGTGAACCTTTGTCAGGTTCAGAATTGTCTCCACCTGGGTCTCTCTTCTCCGGTGGTTCCATTTGAAGGTCCGAGGAAGTGCAGCCGTGCACCTGTTCATGGACCTTTGCACCACATTGACTCTCAGGACTGGATGAATGTCTAAGGAGGTATAACCTGTCTCTGTCAGTCGCGTGAGCTTCCACTTCTGGATACTGTAGCGTTCGGTCAAACTGGGTGATGTTTTAGCCAGTTTGTCAAGGTCTTTGAGAGTCGTCTCCTGTGCAGTTTCGGGGTCTGCATGGATGGGCTTTCTTCTTTTGTTAGAAGGGAAGAGTTCTGTGGTGAAGGCTGGCAATGCTTTGGTTTGCAGCCATTCACTTCTTCCATTGTGTAGCAATTCTTGGATAGGGGACTCCGTTCTGCTCAGCGGTGGTGATGCTGATGAGGGCTCCGCTTTTTTTGGCTCTAATTCCTTTTCAGGTGGTCTTGTGGGTGAGGCTATCTGTAATGCCTCTGAGCCAGGTGTTCACATCTCCTCCTTGGGCAGCGGGGTTTGCAGTCTGTGACACCCTGGCAGACTGGAAAGTGAGGACTGACACAGATCTGTATGGTGTTATAGGCCCATATGTGGTGAGACAGCTAAGTGTCATTACAGTAATTGCAAACCCAATGTGGAGTGTGTCGTGGGGCTTTGTGGTTCAGGTTTGCTGTTTGGAATTGACAGCAACCTGACATGCTCTGACACATTCCGCCACATCTTGCTGTATGCCAGCCCCGTATGCCATTTGTTTTAGTGTCTCATAAGTGTCTCTGGTACTGTGGTGTCCAGCACAAGATGCATTGTGGGCATGCATTAACATGACTCCCCCCCCACCCACCCTTTGTCACTGTGGCACCACAAGCTTTATTACGCAGTGTGGTCATCAGGGACATACTGCCGTGTCATGGGTGGGTGGGTGGGTCTTGGTTGAGACCATAGCTCACCATGCAATGCACTTGTGATGTTGTTGCACGCCTGGAACAGGTGTTGATGCTTGACTGGCTTCTTGTTCATTGTAGCAAACTCATCTTTTTCCTAGCCAAGGAGGTGGCATGTGAAGCTGAGCTTGGCATAATTTGAGTCTGTGTAAATGAGGAGTTCTCTGATGCAGTTCTTGTGAGCCGATGTGATTTAAAAGGGTGATCAGGATGGCTGTCACTTGTACTGTGATGACTGGGAGTCCAGCTTGAAGTGTTGCTGTGGGAGTGGTTTGCTGTTAACCTACAAAACACCCGCTCTGGGCACACCGTGCCTCAACATTGCATCCTCAAAAGGCCATTGACCATGTGGCTTTGGGTGCGTTGGTCCTCTGTACGGATGCTTTGGCTGTTGAGGGCCAATTACAGGTTGGTGGCACGTCTCTGTGATCACTTTCCATGTTCTATTGTAAATGGAGAATCGCTGGATGATTCGTGAAGTGCAGAGCAGGGCTCTTTTTTTATCTGAGTAGTTAGTGCTCCGGTGGGAGCAGTGTTCTGCTGAAGTGGCAATCCCCCTTTAGTTCTGGCCGTATTGTTGGTGTAGACCAGGACTAAGGCAGTAGTTGGTGAATCCAGCTGTCAGATGAAACTCCTTGGGATGAGGGTAAATCAGGCATGGTGTAGAATGCAGATGCCATTTGAGTTTGATGATGTAATGTGGTCTTGAGTGAGTCCACGTAGTTGACATTAGCTCTGCATCATTGCCTCTTGTGAAGAGCAGCTTTGGCACTGGCAGTTGTCGGCAGGTGCAGAATGTCTCTTAGAAAAGGGGGTGTGGCTCAGAGTGGGGCCAGGTTCCCTCCATTCCCTGGAAGGTGTGTGGTTGTGGGTTTGGCCACGCTGTCTGTGTGTCACCCTGTCGCTGTTTGTTCCCCTTTTGTGTATGCTGGTACTGCAGTCTCATATTTTCACCAGAGTAAATGACTGGTATGATCTTGCAGGAAGTTCCTGCACTTGACAGGGCTTCCCCAGGGGGTTGCAAGGTGTCATAGGGAAACTCGTGCACTTGTTTGCGAAGGCAGATCTGGTGTGTGCTCGGTGAGTGCTTTGAAGCATGTGAGGCTTCAGGCCATGTCCTCATGGCTGGCTGTGAGATTTTCCCGTGACCTCGGCGACCTAACAGTCTGTCGGGGTGACCTGTCAGGCTGGAGTGGCAGGGGTTCTCGCACTTCAGCCCGGAGTTTCGCTGGCTGGAAAGGTGAACGTTCCTGCACTTGAGTCCAGTTCTATGAATGCTTAAAGTCCTTTGGGGCTCAAAACAATACAGCAGGTCTATGTTGGTGAAAAGAGAGCCTGTGTCCATTTGTGTTGTGTACACGGGGTGTACAGTCTCGTGGAGCTGATGGTCAGGTGCAGGGGAGTTGGCCGTGTGTGTATTTTGGCCTGTCACGGGTGGTCAGCCGTCTGCTGATGTGCTGTCTGGGTGCCATGACCAGCTGGCGTTTCTCTGAGTAGGAGGGCATTCTGGTAGGTTGTTGGTTTCTCATGCCACTCGTAGTTAAAAGGAGTCTGATAGGCTGATACATCCTGCTCATCCGGCCGGTGAGGCCGCTCTCAGGATCAGTTCCTTTAATGTTCTCAAGATCTCTGTTGCTGGCCCGTGTGCTCTCCAGAATCAGTTCTGGGTACTGTGCAGAGATAGGCAGGATTTTAACAGTCTCTATGGAGGCAGCGCTGTGTTCTCTGTAGGCCATATGGGCTGAGTTCCGCAGATGTCAGGTGGTCATTGTGCGGGGGAAGGCCATGGCGCTTGGGTGGTGACTCATAATGTGATGCGGATTTCAGGAGGAGAGAAGGTTCTGGAGTTGAAGCCTTCCTCCCTTGTGCCCTGTTCTGTCATCTGCCGTAGATTCAGAGCTGGCTGTAGCAGGCTTCTTGTAGTTTTTGTAATCCGCTTTGACAGGTTCAGACTGCTGGTACAGTATGTTGGGTGCCTCAAGGCCAGCGGTGATCCAGAGCAGATAGTCTGTCTTGCGTGGTCACATTGGGCAGAGTTCAAGCATAAATATCCATGTTTTGCAGGTGGGCAAGTGTTGTGGCCCTCTGCAGTATTTAGGTTGACAGTTGTATTGTCTCTGGCCAGCTTGTTGGGGTCTGTGGAGCCACACGGTGTGTGCGCCTGCAGTGATCCTCTGGAAGGGTCCCTGCCCCACCCCCTGTAGTTGCTGGCTGTTGAAGTGTGAACAGTGGGCTCTCGCCCCCCCTCGCAGGTTTGGACTCTTGGCTAAGGGGGCCTGGGCCTGCTTGTCAGGGGAAATTCTGTGTTGTGTTTTCCCGGTCTGTTCACCTCGTGGTCTGCAAGCATATTTCAGTTCATTTGTGACATTGAGTTCACCTTGGCTTCGTTTGACTTTACCCGATTGGTGTTTGGAGTTGTCTCGTTGCTGTGTTGCGTCAAGCAAGGAGTCAGAAGTTTGTCTTTCCCAGTACTCCTCAGTTGAGTTTTGTTCAAGGAGCTCTTTTGCTAGTGTCAACAGCTCCTGTAACTCAGAAGTAGGTGTGTCCCACTGTCCTTGTGCAGCATCCGTTTGGCACCTGTGTGAAGGGTGTGAAGGAGGATGTTGTGGTGGACTGTCGTTGGACATGCCGTGGTGTTTGTAGGATGAAGATGGCCTTTTCCATGGTCTCTGTCAGTGGTTGGCCTGGGGCCTAGGTCTGTTGCCACGATGACGGCTCTGTCCTCCACTGGCTAGTGACTTCCTGTAGAAGGGCCTTGCATTGTGGCAATGCTGGGTGCCTTCTGGGGCCTGCTTTGGATTCTGGGTTGTGCAGTTCAGAATCAGTGGAGTCTTACAAACACCTTTGGTAGAGGCCTTGTGCTTGTTAAAGGCCTTCTGTGTCAGGTCACGCAGTTGTTGAACAGGCATTGTGTGGCAGGCCATGATGCCGAGATGGTGACTTACAATGGGGTGGAGGTTTCGGAGGAAAAGGCTCTTAAAGTTGTGGTCCTCCTCCATCCCAGGTTCACTGCAAGCTCCGAAGTAAGCTCGTCGAAGTCTGTGGTAGTAATCACAAGGAGTTTCATGACGGCCCTGTTTGATGGCTAGGGCAGCGATCAGTCCGTGTTCAAATTCTGGGTCTGAGAATTCCTTTATGATAGCTTGTTTAAGCTGCTGGTAGTCCGATTGGATGTGTTCTGGCTGTCGCGCCAGGAAGCGTCGCACTTCAGGTCTAGCAGTGATCCAGAGCAGATAGAGTCTATCTTGGTGTTTCACACTGGTCCAAGACTGCAGGTGAAAGTCAATCTCTCTTAAATAAGCGTGAACATCATTCTCTCCTGCAAGTTCTGGTGTGAATGCAGGGATGTTTCTGGCCATTCGGTTGAGGTCTTTGAGTGTCACTCCATGTCCTGTTTCAAGGCTTGCCTTTCCTTCAGCAGTGGTTTTCAGGAAGCTGACTTGTGGTGTGTCAAACAGAAAGCTTTGGCTCCCCCCTTCGTATCTGTGTACGGGAGTAAGGGGGCTTGCACTGCTGGCCGTGTGACATGCAGCAGGGTGCCTGTTACTTGAGTCCATGCACAGTTTGTAAGACTGTTTCAGTTCTCTCTGAACCGTGTCAAGCTCCTCTTTAATGTTGCAGAATTGCTGAGTCAGGGTGTGGACTTCAGCTCTGGCTGCATGCAGATGGCCTTCTAAGGCCTTAGCTCTGGTGTTGCTCTCATTAAGTTCCACATACTCTGTTTTTAACAGTGACTTTGTGTGAAACAGTTCTCTTTCCAAGTCCTGTCTGATGGCTTTTTCCAGCTGCGCTTGGTGTCCAGCAGCTGTTAGAGCCTCTTGAAGACTGGTGATTTCCTTCTGTTGTGCCATTCTGTAAGGTTCTTTGCATCCGTTCTGTGCTTTCTCTCGCTGAGCGGGTGTCAGTTCCCTGTAGAACTCTGTGACTTGCAGGTTCAGTTCATTTACCTCATGTCTGAGTCCCTTGAGGGTGTAGGCCAAGGAGAAGATGATGCTAGTCAGCTCCGGGTGGTTCAGGCTGGGTGTCAGGTGTCCACTTGTGTCACAGTCTAGCTGTTCCTTTCTCTGCCATTGCAGGTCGCTGGCTGCTTTGGGCTGAAGGATGTCCATCACTGTGCTCTGCTGGGTTTTTAAGCTGGTCCTGGTGAGCTGGCCGGGCTGGATGTCTGTGGAATGTTTCAGACACACTGGCACGCTTGGGGGAACACCAGAGAGAGAGAGACAGAAGGCAAGTACAAGTACGTACAGAGGTGTTAGACTATCTGTATGGGGAAAGGCTAGGCCGTGTAAGGTGTGACTAGCTAGTGAGGGGCAGCTAGTGAGGTAGAGTGCTAAGCACACAAGGACAGGGTTTGAGTAACTCTGTTGGCGGGGCTGTAAGCAGTGGTCAGCTAATGACCGGGCTATACGTGTGGTCAAACTATTACTCAAAGCACTGATGGTTCACAGGTTTGGTCACTATGAAGGTATCAAATAAACAAAACTGAAATAAAATCAGGAAGAGATAGAGAGAAGGAAGGACTTTCCTTATTTAGTTTAAGCTAGGAGATATGACTAAGCAGTTATCACTTGTTCAAAGGATTGTAGCAGGGTCATAAAACCTAGGGAGACTGTTAGCTACGCTAGCAGGGAACATCAAACACCTCAAGGTAAATAAATAGAAACAATAGGAAGTTTTTCTATCTGCTCAGAGGTCTGGTGTAAGGAGGGTAATAGAAGAGACAGGAATTAGGCTACTAATAACCTGTACAGTTCATTAAGGGGACAACAGTTGCTAGAACTGCTCTAATCCTATACCGAGTGGGAAGATGGTGATGGTCAAATAACTAAAATAAGGTAAAGGCAAAATGAAAATGTCCTAACAGCTTTAGGAAACTAAAAGAAATATAAAAAAAAATTGATCTAATTAAATCTCAGATTTAATTAAAATCAACTTAGCTGAATCTGTACATTCAAGCTAAAAGTAAATGAATGAAATTAAATCAAAGAGAGGTAGAATAAGGTCAAAATAAAAATAACAACTAGAACCAACGTATGTGAAAAGGGGCCTAGCTGAATCTACAGAAGATAGCACAAACAGGAAGTGAAACCAAGAGTGAGGGGGAGAGAGAGAGAGAGAGAGAGAGAGAGAGGGAGGAGTGGCTACACTTTACACTCAAAGTCAAGTCAAAGTCAAAGTCAGCTTTATTGTCAATTCCACCACATGTACAGCACATACATACAGAGAATTGAAATTGCGTAACTCTCAGACCCTTGGTGCATACAGTTAACACTAAACACTAACAGTAATGTAAAAATACAGATAATTACAGTTTAAATATATATAAATACAAACTATACAGATATGCAATAAGGACATTGTAAAAAAGAGATAGGTAAAGTGGCGTAAGGCACATGGCAGATAGTGCAACCATTAAATAAACAAAACTGTGCAGATATAATGGGTGTAGTGCAAAAAAACTGTGCAGATGTAATGAGTGTAGTGCAAAAAGAGCTTATCAGTGTTAAAGTGATGAAGAGCTAAAGAGCTCAGAGAGCAGTCTTAATTAAACTGACCTAGGAGGTAGTTTGCAGTCAATGCTGGATGGGGTAGTGATCAGTCCAATGCTGCACAAAGTGACTAGTGCGGGTCACAGTTTGTAAGTGGGAAAGGGAGGGGGGGGTTGGAGGGTCAGAGTTCAGTGGTGCGTGGGGCAAAAGAGGGGAGGGGGGGCAAGGTCGGGAGGGAGTTCAGCTTCCTGACAGCCTGATGGATGAAGCTGTCCTTCAGTCTGCTGGTCCTGGCCTGGAGACTCCGCAGTCTCCTCCCTGATGGCAGCAGACTGAAGAAGCTGTGTGTCGGGTGGGTGGGATCACCTGCAATGCAGAGGGCTTTGCGGGTGAGACGGGTGTTGTAGATGTCCTGGAGGGAGGGGAGAGAGACACCAACAATCCTCTCAGCTGCTCTCACTATGCGTTGAAGTGACTTGCGGCAGGACGCGTTGCAAGCGCCATACCACACAGTGATGCAGCCAGTAAGGATGCTCTCGATGGTGCCTCTGTAGAAGGTGTACATGATGGGGGCCGGGGCTCTGGCTCTTCTCAGTTTGCGGAGGAAGTAGAGACGCTGTTGTGCTTTCTTGGCCAGTGCTACAGTGTTGTTGGTCCAGGAAAGGTCCTCTGTGATGTGCACACCTAGGAACTTGGTGCTGCTCACCCTCTCCACAGTCGCACCATTGATGGTCAGAGGAGCATGCTGAGTGTGCACTCTCCTGAAGTCAACAACAATCTCCTTCGTCTTCTCCACATTCAGAGAGAGATTGTTGTCACTGCACCACCCGGCCAGGCGGCTCACCTCGCTCCTGTAGTTTGTCTCATCTCTGTTGCTAATGAGACCCACCACAGTCGTGTCGTCCGCAAACTTAATGAAAAGGTTGGAGTTATGTGACGGTGTGCAGTCGTGGGTCAGCAGAGTGAAGAGGAGGGGGCTCAGCACACATCCTTGGGGGGCCCCTGTGTTCAGTGTGATGGTGCTGGATGTGTTACTGCCGACCCGTACTGCCTGAGGTCTCCCAGTCAGGAAGTCCAACAGCCAGTTGCACAGAGAGGTGTTGAGCCCTAGCTGGACCAATTTGTGAATGAGCTGTTGAGGGATGATTGTGTTGAATGCTCACACAAGTATCTTAAGTATCTTAAGTGTTAGTCGGATGCTAACAGTTAACAGTTGAGGTAAAGGGCTTAGCTTAAATGCCTGTGCGGCAGCTAAGAGAGTCAGCTTTAGGCTACACTCAGTTGTTTGTTTACACAAGGGTCTGTGACGTGTGTGCTGTTATCAGATTGAACCAGAAGAGGCTGCTCTCCACTTCCGGGGTCAGACATTGCTAAGAGAACGATGCGAGTTTACAACACGCACAAGTGAAGCAGAACTTGTGTTGTACATGGGAACTCACGCAGTGCATAACAGTCAGTTATGACGTGTCGCATACAACTTCATTCACAAATCAAAACAGCACATTCACTTCACAGACCATGGCGAATTACTAGTTAGCTAGGCTAGAATTACATCATTAATTCGCTATTCAATTGCATCACTTCAATGATTACAATGATACGCGAAGGTTACAAGAAGGCTTTAACTCGGGGAGATGAGGAACATTGCTCAAATCACCAATTAACTAAATATCCTGTAGCGAGTTTTCTTCGTCGCTCAGTTTTGATATCACTGCAAGTGGGGTTTCTTCGCCACGCAGATTACTTTGTGCCGCTAATCTGAGATTTCCTCATCAGAGAAGACTTACACATTTAAAGCTGAAATGGGGTTTTCTTCTCCCAAAATCAGATTAATTCATTCTTTTATGTGGGATTCTAATCTGAGTTTTCTTCGTCAGAGAAGACTTACGCTCTACTAACAACAGAAATTAGGACTTCTTCACTAATATCAGGTTAGTTCCTTATCGAACAATTTAAACCTATTATAGCATTGATAAACTTCTACTGCTCGTAGTAAGGTGCATTCAAGCTATAGTCTATCTGATTTTATCAGAAACTGCATGTGTAGGATGTTAATAAAATTTATGAGACAAACACAAGTTTGATACTGAGTCTGCTTGCAAATAATGTTTAAACGATTGCCACCGTTCTCCACCATCTGTAGCAAAATAGCTCAAAAAGGGAATTGTATATAAATAATTACAATTAATTATGATTAATTACAATTATTTATATCGGCTGACAGCAATAACTGTCGCAGAGTTAAATTGCCATCAGCTGATCTGTTCGTCCAGCAAACATTCAGTGTAAATTCATATCAACTCTAAGAAAGGATATTTCCGTGGCCACAGAAAATATCTTCCTATTAATGCATTACAGCATGTAGCAAGGGTCAAAATCGTAAAGGGACATTAATATGCAAGGCAGAATCAGAAAATCATGTAATTTGTGCACAAGAGTTTTATTAACTAAACACTAACGCAAACTAGTCTAACAAACAAACAAACAAACAAACAATCGCTCATACATGGGGAAAGGACTAATGAGAGTTGATCGATGAAACCATCAGGAAAACCAGAGAATGCAGTTATGGAAAAAGTCATTTAACCACCTGAGTAAAACCATCAGCGCTGTTTATAACGGGGTCTATAACTTTTACTAAACCTCTGTTTCGTTTAGTTAAATGTACTATACTTGCACTTCCTTTTGTCGTGACAGAATGCGGTCTCGGATGAAAAGTCTTGATGGTTTCAAGGTTTTTGGACTCGCGATCACGTTCTTCCGGGTTGAAGAGTGATGACTTCCAAAGATGTTCTGAGGTAGAAATGTTCTTCCAGGTAGGGAGTGGAAAAAGAGTTAAGAAAGAGATCTGCTGAGGTTCGAGGAGCTTTGATTGAATGGAAAGACAAGGCCATAAGCCTGGCACAATAACTTAAGGGTCCAGAAGAGCTCCAGCTCACATCTTCCTCATCCTCTTGGGTCCTAACAGAACCGCAGACTGGGTCTTTGTGGTCAAGAGTCATCCCCAGGCTGGTGAGATCACCCACGGCTCTATGTTGGGGGCCCACCGGCGTGCCCGCACCGGTTCGGGCTCTCCGTCAGAAGATAGCAGAAGAGCTTTTCTTAGAAGAGAGGTTTTTTAGAAGAGAGGGCCGGACCTGTGAATGAGACCTTTATCTGGTATAGAGGTCACACCTCTGGGGAATCAAAGAGCCAATGGGCTCCCGTCTCTTTGGAGGGAAGGTTTTACGACTCTTTGTCTCTGAGCATGGCAATTTGCATGGGTTGGATTAATAGGGGATATCCAAACTATTGAAGATTCTTAGAACACTTACATGTTGCATAGGTAGCAACATATAATATATACTCTCAATTAGATCATCCGAAGACGAATTGATAGAGATCAAGCATGATATAAGTGAGGTAATATTAACTAGTGATCTATCATAAACATGCATAAAACAGGATACAGTACAAAAAGACAATATACACGAACAGTAACAAAATACACAATGACCTGAGGATATGTGTGTTCATTCAAAGAAAGGTTTTTCAATGAATTAATTAGAGAAGAGTCCATTTTTATGTGCATTACATGTCTCTTTCCTAAGGGAAAATGAGGTGAGTGTTGCTCGGCCCGCATTCCTTAAAGCAATAAAACTAGTGTTATCAGGATGGTTGCTATGGAACCGGGGGGGGGAGGAGCCTGGAGTCATCACAGACATACCGGCACTCGGAATGTGTTGGGTGAGGGGTCTGTGGTTAGTTGTTAATCTAATAACTAATTTGATTTGTTAAATCTGATGAACAAATGTGTGTCTGATTGGTCCAAATGCTACATATCTGAAAACTTTTCTAGTTACAGTTCAAATTTTGTTGGTTCAGATTTTGGAATTGAAATGAAAGAATAATAGAGAGATTAAAGTGAGATTAAATTGTAGTAGAAATTAAATCCAAACGGTAGCCTATCTTTATGGAACCGAAAAAAAGGATGTTCTGACTGCTATACATAAAATTTATTGCTGTAGTATTAGTATTTGTTGTATAAATGCAGTGATGCCCACGATCACAGACAGACTTGTCATATGTTTAAATTGCTATTACAATTTTTACCCTAGTGGGACCTATTTTCATTATCTTGCCTAGGGCCCCACAACCCTACGGGCTGGCACTGGTTACTAGTTAAACCAAGGTAACCACAAATTAACCAGTTTTGATACACTAACCATAGTTTAACCATGGTTACTACACTTTTACTATAACAAAAGCATGGTTAATTTTTGTAAGGGTAGTGTCTATTCTCAGAAAATAATAAGAAACCGTTTTGAAATGTAAATAACAGATATATGAGAGAAAACGGACTGTTAAAAAACATAATTATTTAATTATTGAAGGTGTGTTAGATAATGTCTTTGGAAGTTTATTTTATCCATTATTTATTCTATCAGCAACCCCACTGGTGTTCTGTTGCAGAGCAGGCCTGTGAGAATAAATTTGTATGTGGATGTTTGGGTGTCTACAGTTCCTGTTTCTCTTATTATTTATGACAGCGTAGAACACAAGACATCAGTACAGATGTGTGAAGCCAACTAGAAAGTATTATTTTGTCAGCCTTTAATGCATCAATTGAATGTAAAAAAAATAAATAAATAAATAAAAATTAAAAAAACCTTAATTTAAACAATTATTACAAATTTCAGCAGTTGTTGCGCATAAATCTAAATATAAAAGTAGCTTAATACTGTATGTATTAAATTTGTAAGTACTATACAAAATATCATGACACAACAACGCACTCCATTTTCAATGTATCATTCACTATACCACATTATGGCTTATTCCCAGAGTTCTTGACTAACACCATGCCCATTTTCAGACATGATTGTACCATTTTTAAATTGTGGACCCATAAATTTGATATATGTGACAATACAGTTGAATGAGGATAGCAAACTCCCCTAAAGAAGGTAGAGCATTTTCATATTTGGCTCTGGAATAGCATTCCTGACCCTATTCAGGTCTCAGACACACTCCAGTTGTATTTATGATTATCTGTTTTTGAAATGTTATGAACAGCAGCTACGCTAATGATTCTCTTTGTTCTGTGTTGCATCACTGTCTGTTTGGTCTGAAGAGCCTCAAGTGCATGCAGAATTGTTAATTAATACATAAATGCTAGATGTGCTCAAAATTAAAACATCTCTCAGCGTTAATTTTTTTTTTTTTTTAAATTTGAGCATATGAATTTTGGACATTTTTAGTTTTATTTTTGTGAAAAAAAAAATAATAAAAAACCAGTGTCTATTTACACTGTGCAAATAGCCCGCCTTGTTGGCAGAAGCTATTTACACTAACTCCGCCCACCAACATGTGATTGGGTTAGTCAACACTACAAAAACAATTATCAAACAACGCCTCCAGTGGCATAGGTGGTAAAACGCACGCTGTGGACTTTTTACGCAATCGTCCCGAGTTCGAATCCGCTTTTGCCAAACTATTTTCTCCCTTTTCAAATCTCACATTTCGGAAAGGCATTTATTTTCAATAAAAATGGTATCTATTTAATAAGGTGGTATCTATTTAATAATTTGAATTAAAATTATAATTTACACTCAATAAGTTATTATTACATAATGTTTTATACAAAACTGAGGTGCAGATAACTGCCACTATTTGCAATAAGTAGTGTAAGTAGCAGAAAATCCTGTTATTTTAACCTTTTCAGTGGTGAGTTTAAAATATTCTAGCGGTCCCCCCAGAGTGAGTTTTTTTAAGGCGACCGTTATTTTAGAACTTTTGCCCTTACTGTTTCCATGGCGACACGTCATGATTGTCACGTGACACACCGCGGCCACAATAACACTATATGACAGATGGATCGCTTTTATTTCGTTTTTCCTTTTTTATTTAACATATTCACAAACTTGCTCACCATGGCATGGACAATCTGATATTCCGATTCACAAATATGCGTAAATGAGTGTGTTTTGTCCTTTAAACACCTTTATAAATGATCTTGTTCGTGATCTGTAACGTGAGATGGGTGCCGCCATGTTTGTTCGCGCCGCAGTTCAGAGATGCCTGTCAGTCAGATTTACAGCACGTGAATTCATCAATTTCTCCAGAAATACATGCAAGTAAGTGGCCGGTGAACTGGGTGAAGAATAGAGTGAACTTTATAGGTACTTACACTATGTGTATCTGATATGAATAAAACACATCGGCAAATTAAATTGGAATGGATTGTTATTGTTGCTTCCATAGACATCTGTGTGTATTTTACAAGCTGTAAATGTATTGTTTTACTATTACTTGTGTATTTAAATGTCTGAAACCTAAAATATGCATTATGCGGTTAAGAACATTGCATAGTTGTGATAATATTACAGTCGCAGTGCCCGTCTCTCTCTGGCTCAGGGCCAGCGCGAAACCACAGTTTGAATTTGGCAGTTAAGTGAAGTCACCGAACGTTCTAAATCCCATATGTGGGATCGTACTCCCAGGGGCACGGAAATAAGAATCCCATATGTGGGACCGTACCGCTCAAAAGATTAACATAGTGTAAATAGAATCCATTGCTAATTGCACTTAGTGTAAATAGCCTCTATCAATATATTTACACTTAGCGCAAAAAAAAATAAAAAAATAAATAAAAATAAATAAATAAATAAATCACCTCTGTATAATGTAGTAATTTTTCTGCAGTGTGGCTGTCAAGAAAAAAACAAAACAAAACTACAGATTGCTCTGAGGACAAATCTGATATGCAAATAAGATGTTCAGAACTATCAGTCCAGCCTTCTCTAAGATTTGTTTAATTATTCTGTTTCCTCAAGAGCAAATAAACCTGAAAATACAGGAATTTTTGCATTAAAACGTGCCTAAACATAGCTATTAAATTTAATATTTCTGCTACATAGGAAACATTTATGCAACAGAATCTTTTAAATTCAACAGTTCTCTAAGTTTTAGCCTAAAATGAGGCATCATGTAAAAAAAAAAAATATATATATATATACTATTTATATATACTATTTATTAAATTTTATTTATATTTTACATTTTATTTACATTTTTAATTAAATTTTATTTCGTTTAAACTTTTTACCATGACCATAAGAATACATACACATTTAGGCAGATTATGTTCAAAATAACCAAGTTACACATTGTGCACAGTCTGAACACTTACACTTATCGTGCTGACTTCGCAGCTGCTAGTTTCTGCTTTTTTTTTCCCCTTTAGTTGACTCTAATGGCGTGATAAGCATAGGAATTAATTAAAATGAATACATGTGAATTTTCATATACACTACAACGCTTCCTTCACCACTCTTTTAAACATATCAGTTCATTCTCCGCCGAAAAATCCCACTCTACTATTTACCTCTTGATTCGTATTTTAATGCTGTCAAGTGTTGAGAAGGAAATGCGGTCAGAAACCACAGTGAACAGGAAGTGTGCTTACGTTTCTGAACTCTTCTCAAACAATTTGACATTTATGAGAGCTTTTAGCCCACCTAGCCAGCTCATAAGAAAGGCACTTATCTTGGGCGTTGTGCAATATCATGCAATAAAGTTGCAGTTTCCTCTGAAAACCTCAATGATTCTGATATTCTAACATTTTAATATCATTTTTTAGTTTACTGTAAGATCCTAATAGATATATTTATACAGAGGCCAACTAGAGCTTCCTTTTCTTTTGGATCTTTCTCTTCCTTTTCTCAGTACTTTTCATACTTTAGCCCCACCCCTGGTTAAATGGTGGTGGGAAGGAACAAAGAAACTCAGGTACTGTAGGGCAAAACAACTGAGTTATCTGTCATTGGTTCCTTTAGATAAGCAGTCAAACACACAGTAATGGCGATCGATTGCGTACGGAAGAGGTACGTTCACCCCTGTTTTTTTATATGCTGTTCAAACTGTGATTTTCATACAAAGGCTCATACAGTAGGGGATGTGTTTTCATATGCTGTTTTTAGGCAATAATTTATTTTATAGTGTTGGATTGTGTCGATATCTTACTGACCAAAAATGTTAGATCAAGTCTTGATGTCAGAAATGTAAAATCCAGTCCCTTTCAGATCACATTTTGCCTGGTACCCAGAACTGGTTAACACCAGGTATTGTTTGATACCTAAAATGGTATCAACAATGTTTTATCAGGCTTTACAATATTGTCCTGTGACGATAAAAACCTTGAAATGAAGACAGTTGCCTTACCTGGTACTGGTGAAGACAAATATCCCTTGAAACCACACAATCACAAGAAAGAAAGGAAATAAGTAAAATAATTAGTAGCATAATAAAAAGAAAAGAATGATTATATGGTTAAATGCTGAATGATTATAAATTAATAAAACAAGGATGTATAGGATAAAAAAATTATATGATGTTACGTTTTACGCAGTTCCTCTTTTCGTATATGAAAAACAGTTTAGCAGTTAAGCAATACCAGTTAATATTAAGCAATATTACGTAATAAAAATCAGTCATTCAGAGTCCAAACAAAATCAGTACGTGTCGATGTATTGCAGAGAATTCTATGAAGTCAGCCAGGCCCAATCATATGTTCATGAAAAAATAAATAAATAAATAATATAAATTCGTCACTGTGGTGGAACCTTTACACTAATACATACCATTTAGGTACTAATATAGGACCCTACGAAATCAGTTTTCTTTTTTTTTCTTTTTTTCTCCAAATTCCATTTTATTTTTTTTCCAAATTAATTTTTTTTCTGTTTTAATTTTTCTGAATTCAGGGTTTTTTTCAGGTATTCAGGTATTTTTATTTTTTCTAGACTTAATCAAAAAGCATGTCTAATTAATTGAAATCATGAAACCTTTAAAATTAACTATTAAACGAAGTTTAATAAAAATGACATTTTAAGGCCCTATGTTTTTTTTATTTATTTTTTTTTCTCAAATTTATTTTATTTTGACCAAATTCTGTGTTTTCTATTAATTTTCTGGATTCCATTTGAATGGTTTCATTACATTTTAATAATCAAAAGCATCTCTAATGAATTAATTTTTATAAAAAAATGATTTATTATTGTTTTAATTATTTATTTTTCAGAAACACTGTGTTGTGTATTTACATCTTTAAAAAATGATTTATTATTGTTTTAATTATTCATTTTTCAGAAACACTGTGTTGTGTATTTACATCTTTTTCTGGTAAATAAATTCTGGTAAATATTTTTTTTTATAATAATATTAGTAGTAGTAGTAGAACTAGCATTACTCTGAATGCCTCATGAAATCAAAATTTACACTATTTACTTTGTTAGCGCACTGACATACTTTTCATTTATTCATCCAAAATTTGGCAAATTCCATGGCATTCCGCGTTATACAGTAAATTCCATTTTTATGACTGGATTCCATGGTTCCGTCCATGTTTTCCACATAAAGTAATAATACAGAGTACTAATATTTTAAGGGATGTAAAATGCACCCTTTAGGGTTGAATAATGTGCAAAAGTGTACCTCTTGAAAAGGTACTGCCCCAGTGACCAGGGACATGCACAGACATTTTGAGGAGCAGGGGCTCAAGTGGAAAAAATTATATTTATTTAATTTTTTTTTCCTAAACAAAACGTTAAATATATGCGATAGGTGTGCGATATTGACAAAAAAATATATCTCAATATTATATCAATAATATTTCAATAATATGTCTCAATATTTTCAGGGATTTTATCTATAACGATAATTAGATGATATTTTGCTGAGTGTGTTATTGTGCTGATATCTTAAGGACTACCATGGACAGCTGACTCCTAAAGTTTTTGATATTCTTCATATTCTGTGTGGTGATCAGTTCACAGCAGCGATAGAAATTAATAATTTCCAATAAGTTTAAATTGATTTTTACCTTTTATGGGCATTTTTACCTTTATAAAGCCATTTTTTCTAATGGTGTGCATCATCTTTTCAGTCAAATTCTTAAATTGAATCAATTAGAATAATAAGTCATTTGGGCTGTTACCAAGCAAATGAAATCAGTATTGACAAAATTAATTTTTGCAATGCAGAGAAAACACAGAAGCTGCATTAGAAGTGGGATTTAGATGCATTTACACACTGTTTAGTGCCTTTTTTTCTAAGAGTGCATGGAGATAATTAATATTTCTAAGTGATCTCTCCAAATTATTAATTCGCAAAATACACTTAATTTGTTTATTTTCTTTTTAACCTGTATTTCACTATTTCCAGTTTTCATTTCAGTTGTTTAATTTTGTTATGTGCTTTTGTCATTACACTGTAAAAATGGTATGAGCTATCTGCTTAAAAAAATATGGTAACAACATTACACATAATATTTTAAAGTAGTTTTTAAGGCTTGATTTTTTTTAATGGAATCTTCCTGAATAAATCATGTAAAATCTCATAAATTATTTAATCTATGACACAATGAAATTAATATTATTAGTGAAATGTGCTCATTTATTTTAAGTTGATTCACAAAATCTGTGATTTTGAGTAAAGCCTGTTTGTATTTGACTTTGAGTTATTTTGTACAGTTAAAAACTGTATACGGCCAGACAGCTCAAGTAGGAAAATACTCGATAAATACTGGAAAATACTGCACTAGCATTAGCAAAACTACTGCTCATTGAACAAAGCATCATGACTCACAGTGTTAGTATATGCAGTTATCCATAACTATAAGCTCTACACTTCTGCACAATGGTATAAGCACAGAAACTCTTTCAAATGTCAAACATAACTGACACATAACTGTTTCCCTTCACTCAAAAACATATAAAATTGCACTTAATTTCAGTATGTACAGCCATATGCAAAGAAAATATATTTCCTAATATATGATTGATCAATATATTAAATGACACAATGGTATATTAGAAATTATACAGAATAATATATTATGCGCGTTTCTGTTAAAATGTGTACATGGCATGAAATTTAAAGCTGTAATAGCTCATATTGTCTACATGCAATTTCATGACATTCACTGTCTTGCACGTTTTGAAATTCATTTGTCACCCCAAATTTAAAAAAAATGTTTAGCATGGAATTAAAAAAATAATAAAAATAGTTTTACATGCGTGTGTGTGTGTGTGTGTGTGTGTGTGTGTGTGTGTGTGTTTGTTTATTTATGAAATGCTGTAAAGCGCTAGTCTCTCTCCCCTTTCTCAGTTTCACTTCTCAGTCTGTTCATTTAAATGACACGAGATGATGGTTATAGCAACAGTGGCATTTCGATGGGGGCTTTGGGGACTTAAGCCTGATGTTTGGACCAATCACCCCACAAATAAAATATTTTGTATAAATGATTAATTTATTCTCCAAGTAGCTACTTGAAATCCATTTGTCCGTGACTGTGATGAAAAGCAGTGCTGCTGGCTGTGGTAGGCTACTGCTTACCTTATGTGTTCATTCCACTAAACGCAGCTTTTAAGCCCTCGTTTTATGATTTGGATATTTAAATAGTCAGATCGCGAACACGCGTCAATCACCCACGCAAGTCCTAAATGACAACTTGACAAGTAAGATCACAATGTAACATTCAAATCTGCATTCACGCTCCCGCTGACACAGGGAGAACAGTTGTAGCCCTTCCAAAGAAAATATATTTCCTATATATGAATGATCAATATATTAAATGACACAATGGTATATTAGAAATTATACAGAATAATATATTGTGTAAATATATTACAATATATTGAATAATACATAAGGAATTGCCACTTTCATATATTGTGACAATATATTTATCACAATATATGTAATTTTATATTCATTAATACACTTTATATAGATATACATGTGATAAGATATGGTACTGCATGTGTAAAAATATATTGAACATATATTTACTCATGCAGTATATACACACATATATGGAAATATATATTTCTTATATTGAATAATCACTTGATATACACATTTCATATTTTAAAATAAAGCTAGTTTACAAAAGCATAATCACACCTAAAGCACTTAGTGAACAGACTATCACTGTGCTGAACAGTGCACAGCCATTGCTTTTTTAAATTGAATTTAACAGTGTTTGCCCAATCGTCTTTTTAACCACAGGCTCTACTCTTCTGCACAATGGTAACCGCAAAGCATGCTGGGAACTTCAGATCTGCTTTAACGTTTCCTTAAAAAATGAGGAAAAACATACGTCTTGGTCTGGGGCGGACTGGGGCAAAAATTCAGCCCTGCCACTGTAGCCACACCTGCCCACATTACCACACCCACACAACCCCAACCACAGACACGCGCATTCACTACTTACATTTGTGTACAGACGGTGAAATAATATAAGCAGTACCGTATATGTAACAGATATTTAAACATTTAATGTATGTGTCTGGCAAACAATGCTTACTACTTTTTAAAGAGCACACGTTTATTACAAATTTACACAGAGTAAAACCAAAAGAAAAAAATCTGAGGATGTTGTAGAGTCTGTTTATGCCATTTGTCTGCTGTTACTGTCATTCTCTACAGTATGTTGTTCTTTGCTGTCACTGTCTGACTGTTGGGGTTTTCCTACCTCTACCACACTCCTGTCTCTGCTAGGCCTACCGTAGAGCATCCTTCCTCACAGCACTGATATTGGAAGACCAGGGGTCTCTGGCTGTACTGATTCCAGCAACATCCTAGTTAATGAACACAGTATATGATGTAAACATTACAGCAAAATATTTTCTCACTGACTGCTCTTAACATTGGAATACACAGTAATAATAGCACAAAAGGGAATAGAATAAATAGCAAAAAGTATAAATAGTAGCAGCAGTAAATCCTTTTAGATATACAATTATTTGTGAATTAAAGTATGCTGAAGTGTTGCTAGTATGTTCTGCATGTGCATTTGTGTGATGTAAAGTATGTGTGTGAGTGTGATCTCTCTCTCTCTCTCTCTCTGTGTGTGTGTGTGTGTGTGTGTGTGACATACAAGCAAAGGTTCCTCCTATCCTAAGGGTTAATTAATAGTTTATTAGAGCCACAGTATTAAGAAACTGGCAGCGTCTGTATCAGGGTGTGTCTCTCTCATTGCTGTCTTCCTATCTCCATGACACTTGACTCTGCTGCAGCAGCTGAGCTGTCTGCACTGGGTCCAGCAGCACTCTAGTTCTGAATAGATGAACACAATTCAGACAAGGGTGAACATAAGTAAGCCAATGGCTTATAATACCTCATCTAACTATTGCATATGAGTGCCTGTAATAGAAGCCTACCTTCCACCCTACCTAAGGATTAATTGCATACTGTAAGCTAATGTACTGTATGCATGTATTCAGTGTTTTATTTTAATATATGACTATCTACATATTCAAAGTAAAGTGCACTACAAATGTCTATAGTATATGGCTATTGCTATAGGTTTTTGATGTGTCAGACTATATTGCAAGTAGCCTACATCAGTTTTTACCCTAAATCCCACTTTATCTGCTGATATTTCAGAATGTAATTCAGTAAAAGGCTTGTTAACACTTGTAACCAATTATCACGAAGCAATGACATTTTAAAATATACTGAGGTTCTACGCTAAGCTTACAACTGTTTAATACAATGTAGGCTACTGTCAAAAAACAAAAAAACAAAAAAAAAAAACACCGAAGCTAACTGTCAGAAGTAGTGTGAAAATGACTTGTGCTAGCTATATTTTCTGTTTTCTTCTTACCTCTGCACTACTGTCCTCAGCTGCAGCAGCCGAATTTAAACCTTTTGAAAAAAGTTTGGTTAATTTTACACATTTAAGCTTCCTCAAAGTTTTTCTGCACCACCTTTCCTTTTTTACGGTCCATTATCTAGCTTTTACTGAAAATTAGCTCTTGTTGCAGTCTCTCTGATGAGGTGCTTGATTTTGACTGAACGGTTCGGTCGGCCCATCTCGGGACCAGGCGGCCGGTCGTTGCCAACTGAGCCAAATGCTTAACACTTATTATTATTAATATTATTATTATAACAACCATAGAAAAATCGTGCAAGCGATAAAAAAAAACCATGCTATGTACTGTTGGCCCGTAAAAACAATTTTATTGATATATATTTAAAATAATCTGACCGGCCCACATTAAACAAAATGGTCCGGCCCCTCTGGCATTTGCCAGAATTGCCAGATGGCCAATCCGTCCCTGCTCTTGGTTTTATTAGTGAAAAGTTCTCAATATTTTCTATACAACACTGAACCACAATTTCTTTAATAAAATATACACACTATTTTTAATCATCACCTTAATATTTTAAATGAAAATTACAAGACCCATGATTCTTTTTTTTTTTTTTTTTTCTTTTTACAGTGTATTATTTTTTATTTTTAAATTTCTGCTTAGCTTTAATTTCCTTTTATTCAGCTTCAACTGTAACTCATTTCAAGCCAAGGCAACATTTGTAATTTTTATTTTTATATATTTATATATCCAAGTCAGATTATTTAGTCTTTTAACCTGTTTCTCTTTCTTTTCTCTCAGGTGCTGTTTGGCTCAAGGGAGAGTTTTTATGGGTCACATTAAACCAAGATTTGTTGTGCTGGTCACATTGACATTATTTTTATCTATTTTTGCTTATATTTACGATTTGTCTCTCATCCCAGTCACTCACCCTCTCACCTGGTTTAACATTGTAAACCAAACTAAAATATATAATGTGGTGTCTGAGGGCTTGTCTGGCAAAAAAAATGTCTGGAAACTTTTAACTAATCAACAAACTATTGAAACATCTAACACAGAGAAAAAACCCAGTGCATCCATTAGAACACAACACATTTCAATTCACCAATATGTAGCACATCCAAGCAACTACCATTTCATCCTGGACGAACCTGATAAATGTAAGCAGGATCCGTTTCTGGTCTTGATGGTCCCTGTGGCGCCCCATCAGCTGGAGGCTCGTAACGCCATCCGGAGCACATGGGGCAATGAGAGCTCAGTGCAGGGAAAAGCAGTGCTGACTCTGTTCATGGTGGGTTTGACTGGAGGACCTGAAGCTCAACAGCAGCTGGAGGAAGAGAGTCGACAACACAGAGATTTACTGCAGAGCAACTTTGTGGACTCCTACTTCAATCTGACCATAAAGACGATGGTGATCATGGACTGGTTGGCCACTCGATGCTCTCAAGCAACTTATGCTATGAAGGTTGATTCTGACATGTACATAAACCTGGAGAATCTGATGAACCTCCTGTTGGCACGCAACACACCCAGACAGAACTACATCACGGGCTGTTTGATGTGGAACCAGCCTGTCATCAGAGACAAAAACTCTAAATGGTACGTTCCAGAGGAGCTGTACCCCGAATCGAAATACCCCACGTATGTGCTTGGAATGGGATATGTTTTCTCCAATGATCTTCCCCCCAAAATAGTGGAGGCTTCTGAAGCCATAAAGGCCTTTAACATAGAGGACGCGTATGTGGGCGCTTGTCTGCAACGGTTGGGCATAAATCCCTCTGGCGCTCCAGATCCTTCAAAGTTTCGGACTTTTGTGAATGATCCTAAAAGTACGGACCTTTCCAAGGTCATTACAGCAATCGCGGGGTCCCCGGAGAAGGTAATAGAGTTCTGGCAAAATGTGAAGGGACACCAATGAACAGTTAAACCAGCACACAAGGAACAGGAGCAAAATCAAGACACAACACGTCTTCTGCGAATGAATGGCTACGATACACTTGAAAGGCTGTGATGTATCAAAGAGATTCATTAGCAAAATCGACTGCTGTGGAATACAGGAGAGTGGTAGGACTTTGTTCATATGAAATAAAATGAACATTATAATACATTATAATAGGTCAATGACTTTTAAAATATCAGCTAAGACACATGTGCCTATAAATGTAATGTATTTATATTTCAATATAATAAAAATAAAGAGAACATTTAAGGTAAAATATTATTATTATTATTATTATTATTTACACATATCATGAATTATTACTTGACTTGAATGAATAAGAATAAGATTATTCCAAAATACTTGGTAACGGCAATGTATTATTGTATTGGTTTGTATTGGTAATGCAACATTCATCAAGGTTTTTAAGTTACATTTATTTGGGGGCTTTTTTCAGAAAATGTTGAATATATATATCTATCTATCTATTTATCTATCTATCTATATATATATATATATATATATATATATATATATACACACACACATACAGTGCCTTGAGAAAGTATACCTGCCAGTCAACGTATGTATTTGCATACCTCCGCACACCGTGTTTGCAAAGACATGATATGTTATCAGCGCATTCCATTATACTATTGCAGACCGAGCGAGAATAGAAAGTGTTATTATTGTAATATTATGCGCTTTGTACTGTAATGTTTTCTCACAGGTGAATGAGACATGAGGTAATCTGACTGTGTTGCATTCAACCCTCCACCAAAGCCGTCTCTCATCGCGTCACTAGTTATCCTCTGCTCTGCCAGTGCGCGTTCATGTGTTTTGGAGGAGGTGTGGCTTTAGAGAGTGATTTGCAGAGAGGGTGGGATCTTATGCTTTCAAAGCTAGCTTGCTATTCCTAGTCTCTATGAAACCGCCTACCCTACAATTACTTTTGAAAAGGATATTTAAGTTCTATATGAACATGCAATATAAATACATTTAAATATAATTGATATTTAAAATGATATATTATTTTGCTTATTGTTACATTTTTGTTGCATATTATTAAAATAGAAACCCTCAACTCTCCTCTACAGCTCTTGTTACTGAACAAATTATCGCTAACAGACAGTGGCGGCTCTTCAGGGGAGGCAAGGGACACACAGCCTACTCAAAATTTTGAGAAAGTAGCTTACAATTTCACGTTAATAAAATATCAAGTTATTAATTTCATGTCTTCAGAAAGTGTATTTCTTAATTGTAATTTCACCATTGCAAACCATAAAATATAAAAGTAAAAATAAAATAAATAAATATATAAATACAATCGTAAGGGTGGGGACACTATAATTTTATTGTGCCTCCATTATTTTAATATTCACGAGTATGGAAGCAGAATAATGACAATAGTTTTTGAAACATAAACCATGCTGAATTTCACAAATCGAAAAAAAGTTGCATTGCAATTAACAGTGCTTGCATTTTAATGCCTTGTATTTCCAGGGCTTGCATTTTTAGGTCCTGAAATTTAACATAGTTGTTTATTTAAGCTGTGAATATTTCAATTCAAAATATTTCACACATTAAAAATTCAATAATTCATATTCACATTCCAGAATTCACTTCCAAAATATTCAATCTGTTTAAAAATACGATGTATAATATTCGACAGGCAGATTTCGGTCTTTTTATTTCACTTTCCAAATTTGCTGCCACAAATTCATTGGTTAAAATTCGGCAGAAAATTCAGCGGTGCACATCCGGGAACCGCAGGAATAGCAGTAGAGCACTGATGCATGATCTCCAGCTGATGTCAGCTGGAATGGAGCAAGCGCTAAGTAGAGAAATGGAGCAAGCGCTAAGTAGAAGTTTTGATAATCGGGGCCAGTGGAAACGCTGATTGTGTGTAGCCTATGTTTAATTCAACATCTTCGCTGTTTCCCGTAGCCTACATGTAAGCAGCTTTCTCTACCACAAAGGAGATTATAATGCTCTTTTACCCAACGCTGAAGTACAGAACTAACATTACATCTGAGGAAGACATATATTGCTTTGGGTTGCTAACTTTGTATCATGGCTTGTGTGACGCTGTGCTGTAATACTGGGGTTCCCCTCATAGGTCACACTCCAGGATTCCCCAACGACCACCTCAGTGAACTAATACAGTGATATAAGACCTCAGATCTCACAATACACTTTACTGATGATTATGTGAACTATATCGACAGTTAAGCAGATGTAGAATATGAACGAACACGCAAGGTTTCACGCTGTTTCCCTCAGAAATCGGTTAAAGAAAACGCATTACGCGGCTCAGTAGTGTGAATGACAGAATGACAGCTATCAGGCTTGTTTGAGATGCTCCTCGTCTGAAATGTAGGTGAGAGTAGGCGGCTACAGTGAGGGGAGGAGTGAAATAAACACAGTCAAGACAGACAGTTCTGACCTCTCGAAGTGGAACAGATAACTACGAGATCAAAAGCGGATATCGCGTTATTCACACTCATGTGCTGTGCTGCTGATAAACGTGATATAATTTCAGTTCTGTTGCTTTTATATGTATATAAATATGATGAACAAGACACTCAAAGTGCTTGCTATTTAATCCCATAAGAAAGGTGTATTTATCGTCCATTTCTACTTTAATACAAATATGTATTTTAGATTTTTATAGAAATATGACAACAATCAAATATCTAACACAGAGATCGCACTGTTTTAGTGTTTGGTAATATTCGAGCATAATTTAATAATTTTCATAATTTCATATGATCATAATTTAATACGCAATCACATGAAATCAGATAAAAAAATAAAAAAAAACATTTTAGCAGAGAATGCAGCATCACAGTTGTCTGAACCAATGAGCATGAAGCTGTGTCGTCAGCAAGTCGTTTCCCATCATGCTTTTGGTCAGCGCAGTCGGTGGAGAGTAACTGCGCGTGACTGCTCAATCAGACACAGCCGCCTCACCGTCGCTAGAGTTTTTTGGCACACGTCAGCATGATATCAGAACGAGGCGGACGTAACTCAGACACTTTTTATTTATTTATTATAAAAGAAGTTTATGGTAACTATTATTTATTTGTTTTTCTCTTTATATTTCTTTTTTGTTATTACTATTATTGACGTATTACTGTTTTGTATTCTGGTTGTGTATGTATTTTATTGCTTTGACTGTATCCCCTGTGAATGTTATATGTTTAATAAAAAAAAGAAATAAAATAAAAAAAAATTAAAAAACTCGGACACTTTTCTAACCGGCATGCATCTCGCGGTGATCACTGGTGATCGTTTCTGCGCAGATTTTGCTCATCTCAAACAAGCCTATTAAAAGACCAAACTCAGATCTTACTGATGATGCAAACAGATGAGGATATGAACGCAAGTTACGGAACGCGCAAAACTGCACGTTAAACATTTCCCATAAAGAAAACATTTAACGTGGTTTGTTGCCTCAGTGATAGTAAATGATTAAATTCAGCATCTAAATAATAAAATATATTACTGTATATTATGTACATTTAAGCAGATGAGCCCAGAATATAAGCCCACAACCAACAAGTTTCACCAAACTATTTTTTGCTCCCATAGAAAACCAAGCGCGGTAGTTTTACGTTCGATATTCGCTGCATATTTGCCTAGGCTGCTTTAGGGACCATCTGCAAATTTACCTCACAGTCCAAAACGAAGTAATAATTTATTAAATTATTTAAATTTAATTATTAAATTCCAATAATTTATTCAAATTAATGTTTACAGTAAATGAATAATTTACTCAAACTGA